>NDGM011246185.1:0-12105 GCA_002564305.1 Octomys mimax
TATTTTTTCTTTAAAATAACTGATGTCAAAATAAATAAATAAATAAATATGGGGGGAAAAAAAGAAAAAGAAAAAAATATATATTTCAGCCAGTGACAGGCTACATGCACGACAGGCTATCCAAGGGATCATGGGCTGGAAAATTCCCGTCACTTAGTGATGCCATGTTGCAACACAGATTTGTGGTGACACCATGGAACACACCTAATGTGCTGCCTCTCTGTGTCAAAGCAGAGCCCTACAGTTATGTGCTATGCGTAATAGTTGATGGTGGTAGTAACAATGCACGGCTGTTTCACTGGTTGATGTATTCATACATCATGTTTTTATTATTTTCTGCTTATGATGTTCACTGTAAAATGTCTTGTTACGTAGTCAGCAGCCACATAATCTCATTTTTATTGCACCATTTTCTCTTGTGCTTCATTTAATCACATGTTGTTTTACCATGGCCTCAGGATCAATAGGCTACTTTTATATTTGCCTATGTACGTGTGTATGTAAAATATAACTGACAGGTAGATACATGTGATACAACAGTTGATTGATCCTAGGCACCGAGTAGGCTGCATTACCTAGGTTTGGGTAAGAACACACTGTGAGTAACACGGTGACAAAGCCACCTAAGGACACATCTCCCAGATGAGTTCCTGCGAGTGAGCAGTTCGTGGCTGTACACTGTTTGGGGACAGGCAAGCAGGCAGCACCATAAAGAAAAGCAGCAGTTAGCTCAGTATTTGGGTGGTCGTGGCCTAAGACGAAGTGGCAAGGCACAAATTGAGGAAAATGGATAAGGGACACTAAGGTACTTACTTGTTTTATTAGCCTAGGTTATGTTCACAGGTCTTCATGTTGTTACAGTAATAATAATTTAAATTATAGATGTGTTTAGAGGCTTTTCTGTGTTTAAATTATTAATCAGGGAATTATCAAAAGAACATTTCCCATGATAGTCCCCAAACAAGGTGCAGGTTTATTCCAAAGTATAACCTGCATCATCCACTTGGGGGCGTGATGCTGTACTCTCATTGGCCAAGGCTCAGTTCACCCCTAACTGGAGTTCTAGCCAGTAGGGACAGGTGGCTCCCGGAGACCGAGAAGCAAGGTGGTTGGGAAGTTGGGACGTGCCTTCCCTGTGGTGGCAGGGAGCCGTTGGTGGTGTGGCTCAATTCTTGGGAAAGACTGCGTTCTCTGGCCTATGGCTTCTGCCGGTAGCAGGGTGTCTTCACCGAGAACCGAGCTAGGATGGACTGTGGAGTAGAACCAACTTCTCTTTTTGGAAGGCTCTAGTTCCAGCCACCAGACTGCGTGTGCTGGTGCCATCCACCTGCAGGGACAGATTGCTGCAAGCCAGGCCCTGCCTCTCACAGATGGACAATGCCCCTGGAGGTTTGGACTCAGTGGGGGGCCAGATAGCTCAGTCTTGTGTCCTCCTCATGCCATCCACCACATGGCTTCCGGCAGGCCCTGCAGGCGCGCTCCCAGCGGCGCATGCGTAGCCCTGGGCTCAGTCTGCAGGAGGCCCCGTACCCTGCAGTAGTTCTTCAGACACCAGGAAACACGGAGAGACCTTCAGGGAACCCAAACTGGGATGAGACTGTCTGAGCTCCAGGATTTACCAGGGTGGGAAAGAGGACTCCAGGGTTTGCTGGAGACTCTGCAAGGTGCTGTCACTCCTCTGGCCCTGGCACAGTGCACCTGCACGAAGCAGGGGCAGCTTGGAGAAGCCGAGGTCTCTCCTTCAGCTGAGTCCAGGAGGGGCTGTTCGACTCCACAGCAAAAGGAAACCCAAACACCTCAGTTCAAAAAACGCCAAAGCCTAGATCAAGCCCTGCTCAAAAGGACATTCACAAATGGAACACAGAAGGCGCTCAGCAGGAATCCTCAAGGAAAGGCCAATCAAAACCTCAGAGCGACGTCACCTGACACCCATCAGCATGGCTGTTATGTTTTCAAAAACTAGAAAACAAGCATTGGTATGGCTATTGAGAAGCTGCAACACAGAGGTGCAGGTTCCGTGTAAAACAACACGGCCGAGGTGGAAGCTGTCCCCGTGTCCCCTGGATGGAGGACGAGAGTGTGAATGGGATGTGGTGCTCGCTCCGGAAGGGCGCTGACATAGGGAGTGTTGGGTTCCTGCGGTGCACCGTGGACGAGGACCCAGGACCCCGGCCCCTTCCACTCCTCTCACTCCCCAGCCAGGGGGTGGGTGGTTCCGCTCTGAAGCACTGTCTCTTCTCGGGCCCAAGCGCGGGCCGAACTGCCACGTGTGCACCGCGGAGTCCCTGATGCGAGCCAGAGAGCCTCCTGCTCAGCGAACGGCTCTGAAGGTGAAGGACCCGGCCAGCCGGCTGCCACAGCCCCTTCTTCCCCGTGCTCGCAAGACCCGGCCAGCCTGCCTCCAGCCCCACCCCCAAGTGTGTGCCGTCCCCCTGGGGAATGTGCTGGTGCTTTAAAGACTCTCCAAGGGAGATTGTAATGATAATTTTACTACTATTGTTTTAAAAGTTATTAAAAATACGTGTGAGATTCACAGTCTCCACTCTCTTCAGCGTCCAGTCCAGAGGGGTCGAGCATGTTCACATCACTGTGCGCCATCGTTTCTAGTACTCCTGCGTCTTGCAGGACTGAAAGAGTCAGCCTTAATCAATAGCTCTATGTCCCCTGCCCTGCCGCAGCCCTTAGAGCCGCCATTGTGGTGATCACTGACTAGCCCACTCCCTACGCAGGGAATCCTGAGACGGGCACATTCGCTTGACACAACGTCCTCAAGGGTCATCTTTCTTTTCTTTTCTTTTCTTTTCTTTTTTTTTGCGGACCGTGGGGATTGAACTCAAGCCCTTGCACTTGCCAGGGAAGTGCTTATTCTACTGAGCTATCTCTCCAGCCCCTCATCTTTTTTTCCATGTGTTATCACTTTTCTCAGGGCTGGAGCAAATGCCCAGTGCCCCTTGCTACAGGGGGGAGAGTTTTGCTTCAGTGCTGTGGAGAGCTGCCTGGAGCATGAGGCAGGGACTGAGTCCAGGTAGGAAGAGGCGCCCTCAGGCTCTATTTCCGTCAGGTGGTCAACGTACTTCACCCAGCTGAACTAAACTAGCGTGGTGCTGGGTGCGGGAGGCCACCTGAGGCTTGTTGCCAGCAGCATAAAGGCAGAACAGGAGAAGCTGCCGGAACGCTGTTAGGGATGCTGATTGGAGAAGCTGCTAGTTCTCTTGGGCTGTTCTGCTGGAGGACATTGTCATGCTGACCACCTAGAGCAGGCCCCACCCAGCCGCATGTGAAGCTGGGGCAGTCCAGATCTAAACTGCGACACAGTGCTTCCTTCTTGCGGCTGCAGCACGTGCTCCCCAGACTGCGCTGCACTTACCCACATGTGCATTTGTGGGCTGCTTCACAGCTTTTGCTTGTATTGTTTTGCAGCGCTGTGCCTCAAACCCAGGCCCTTGTCCACGCGAGGCAAACACTGCACCATGGAGTTCTACATCTAGCCCCCATCATCAGGTTTTAAATTATTCCTCAACATCCAAACAATGGGATACTTTGAGGTACCTAAAAACAAAGGGAAGCCTGTCTTGCCAAGGAAAGACCTCCGAAGCACACAGTGGGAGGTGTGGACAGTGGGAGGTGTGGACCTGCTGCTTTTCTGCATAATAAAGTAGAAAAGGGGAAGCATATTTAATGTCTTTGTCCTTGCATATGTAAATGAGAAGAGAAACAAGAAAATGGAAAGGACCACTGTGGTATGGAAGGGCCACAGGGGGGCGAGGGGCACGGTGGGCGCAGTTTGTGCTGCTCCCCGGCGCCCTGCCTTCCCTGTGTCTTGGGGGGATGGACTGTGCACAGCATCATCTGTGTGCTCTCTGCCCCCCTCCACCAGATCTATGAGGTCCCCAGTGCTGGGGACAGTGCCAGAAGCCACTCCAGTGCTACTGAATGACTGTGGCCCCAGGCAACAGCAGGATGGAGTAGGACAAGCCTGTCCGCTGAGAGCCACACCTGCAAGCAGTGGCAGCCTACGAGTGTTTGCAGGCCAGAGGGCACTGGTGGCTCATCCTCTCTCTGGGGATCTGTGTGGTCGTGCTGGTTTGCAGCCTCTCCTGGGCCCCAGCGTGAGCTGCCACAGTAGCCACTTTAACCACTTGTAGTGGATTTCCAGGTGGTCAACGTACTTCACCCAGCTGAACTAAACTAGCGTGGTGCTAGGTGCGGGAGGCCACCTGAGGCTTGTTGCCAGCAGCATGAATGCAGAACAGGAGAAGCTGCCGAAACACTGTTAGGGATGCCATCTGGAGAAGCTGTTGGGAGCTGCTGGTTCTCTTGGGCTGTTCTGCTGGAGGACCTCGTCCTGCTGGCTTTCCCGATGAACTTTGGCAAAGCTTGGGTCCCCATCTTTAACACTGATTCCTGCTCCAGAGGAGAAGATGGTGCCCTGCTCAGCCTCATGGAGAAGCTTGTCACATTGGCTTTCCAGGGTTTTTTGGTGGGACTGGGGGGGATTAGAACTCAGACCCTTGCACTTGCCAGGCAAGTGCTTATTCTACTGAGCCATCTCCCCAGCCCCCACATTGGCTTTCCTGATGGAACTCAGCTTTCCCCATTGCTGGAGGAGCTCAGGACCTCACTGTTGCTGAGGATGGCTGTGGTATGTTTGGGGGAGCTCTGGTGCTTACCTTGAGCATTGCTCCCTGGTTCCAGTTCAGATCCCTCAGCCTGCTAGCACAGACCCTTCATCCCACTGGCATAGACTTCCTAGCTTCCACCACTGACCTTTGGGCCTTTCCAGCACAGATCTGCGAAGTGGGCCTGCATGGGACTTTGTGGACTCTTGGCCTCCAGTTGGACTGGTAGGAGGCTTTGTTATGAGCTCTAGGCCTCAGCTGGATTCATTAGTATTTAGTGTGTGGATAGATTTCCTGCACTAGTAGTATGTGATTCTTGGGTGATTTGTTATAAAATACCATTATAAAATGTGCCCTGTACTATATTGTTCACCTTGCAAAAACCCCAAACCATGATACCACTGTAGCTACTTTGGTCACTATAGCCACTTTAGGCACAGCTGGGTCTGAGGACACTGCCACTTCCCAGCCCCATCCCTGGCACCCCGGCACCCATTCCACACCAGGCCCAGATGCTCTGCAGCCACAGGCTCCTCTCTCAAAGGACACTTCCTCCCACCACAGGGCGATGCTGCTCTGGCCTGCAGGGAAAGTCTGCCCCACCCATCTTCAAGAAAATAGGGCTGGGGCTGGGGCTGGGACAGGCCCAAGGCTGCAGGGTGAGGTGCCAGACCACTGGCAGGTGGGAGCAGAGGGCAGCAGAGCTTGTTCTATGCTGTTAGGCTCAGGCCCCAGGCAGAGCTGATACCTGCCTCAGAGCTGGCCACCACTCCCTGAAGCCGCCCCAGTCCCATGTGCCCACATGGGGTGGCTAGGAGGTGGCCTTGTAAGATGGTACAGTCTAACTGGCCAGAATCACAGAGCACCTGCAGTGCCAGCCGAGGGTGCTCCTGGGAAGAATCCGGCATGACCAGCTGCAGTCGCCAGAGCAGCTCTGCACAGCCAGGTCTCCACGCTGCGCTTGGCACTGTACTCCTTCTCGTGGGCCCTCCAACAGACCGGATGGCCCAAACCATGTCAGCCTGCACTTCACTAGGGTAAGGGCCTCTGGGTGCCAAAGTAGTTCTGGGTGATGCCTATGCTCCGCTCCCTGCCTGTGTGGGTCAGGTTGATCTCTGAACCAACCTCTGTGGCCCGTGGCAGGGAGGAAGGGGCTGTGGGACTTGTTGAAGGCAACCTTCCTGGGAGGGGATCTGAAAGGCATCTTCCCCTGAGAGGGTGAGCTTGGCAAAGAAGCGATGGTTGGACTCTGAGGGAGCCCTGGGGGCTGCAAGCGAAGGAGAAGGGGAGTCATCACGGACTCACATAGACGTCGAGGCGGAGGGGAACACAGGGAACCAGAAGGCCGCAGCTCAAGTGCACCCCAACTGGTCCTCACTGTTGCAGGCAGACATGCCCCAGACACTGAGCACCTCCGACATGGTCACTCCAGGCAGCCTCAGCCTGCCCCCAGCAGTGCCCGCAGATGGCGAGCAGGCTGGGCAGCCCCTCCTGGATGGAACCCCCTCCTCAGCCTCTCTGGACACCCTGATCCAGCACCGGATAACCACAGCCGACTACTACCCTGAGGTGGGTGAACTGCGCAGTGGGCCCACAGGCATGGGCCTGGCCTGGGGAAGTGGGCAAGCTCAAGGATGCCCTTGCCCACGCCCTTGTGAGTGGACCGTCTGTCTTGCCTGTCCCCTGCAGAAAGCCTACATCTTCTCCTTCCTGCTGAGCGCCCGCTTCTTCATTGAGCCCCAGGAGCTTCTGGCCCAGGTGGCAACCTGGGCGCTGAGCAGCAGCAGCCGGTGCCGACAAGGTGAGGTCCCGGCTTCCAGCAGTCTTGCTTCTCTGTCTGTTGGGAGGCTGTGCTGTCACTGTCCTGACGCTGCCTGAAGTCAAGGGCCTGGAAGATGCAGCTGGTTCCTAGAGCCCTGGGCAGCTTCCTGTGCAGCTTCACGGTGTCCCCAGGTGCCCTGAGCTAACACTGAGTGGTGCCCTGTGTCCCCAATCAGATCCCACTGACTGTGTCTTGGCGTGGTCCTCTAGCTCTGCGGTGCTGCTCCCCCACACCCCTTCTGCATGTGGTCTATGGATGGCCCAGTCTCCTCAGGGCTCCTTGCAGCCCTTCCTCTTACCTGGGCTCAGCCCACATGCTTGGCAATGTGTTTGGATGTTGGTTTGGCTCTGTTTCCATGTCAGAAGCCCAACTTCAACTGGCAAAGGGACAGACTGTCTCATGTAACCACCACATCTCAGGTCCTGCTGGCTCCGGGACCCAGTGACACTAAAACCTGGTCTTTCTCACTCTGACCCACTGGTTTCACCTAGACCTGGACACCTCACTCTGGTTCCCACTGTTCTCACGTGATGACAAGTGGCCTCAGTCAATGGGGACACTGTCTACCCTTCCCAACTATGTAGAAAGAGGAAGCGATTTCTCCTCAGGGCTAATGCAAGTCCCAGGCACAGGGGCTTGGCTTAGTCCTCACAAAGGATGGGGCCTCCTCTGTTCCCCATGTGGGCTCAGCTCCCCTAAGACAGTGTGCTGAAAGGAGGAGTCTGCAGGGGACACTGAGTGAGGGAGAAGGGACATGGGATGGCCAGCAGGTGGAAGTCACCCAGCCTCAAAATGTGTGCCAGGCCCCTCTGCCCCTCCATGTCCAGCCTCGGTGGGCCTCAGGGCACAGTGCACACACGGGGAGGCTGACCCCGTCTCACCCCTCACCCTGGGCAGCCCCAGCGCTCTGCTTGCCTTACAGGCCCAGGTCCGGAAGTTTGGCCCCAAACTGCTCCAATTGCTGGCAGAGTGGACAGAAACCTTCCCGCGGGATTTCCAGGAAGAGTAGGCTATTGGGCACCTAAAGGACATGGGCCGCATTGCCCCCTGTGATGAGGTGGGCAAACACAGCAGGGTCCCTTCACCCCATAACTTCTCATCCCAGGTACCCACACCCACCTCAGCACCTCAGCAGGAGGGAAGCAAAGGCCTCTGGTTCCAGGCCTGGCTTCTTGACCTTGTTCCTGGCCTGCTATCATCAATGGCATAAGATAGCCAGCGTTCTTGGAGACCCTCAGTCTGGCTGTTGACCTATGACCCATTAGGCTACTAGGCATGTTGTACTTTCTGGGCCTTGTGCCTGTCCAGAGCTAGCCTGGGAGCCAGTGTACCTGGCCAGGGACCTGCCAATCAAGGGCAGGGAAAGGGCTCTGGCTGGTGAACCAAAGGACAGTAAGGTGGGCACACCAACCACCCTCCGCAGACCTTCCTCAGATCTGCTCAGCCCGAGGGTTCACCTGTGAACCGTGCAGCAGAGGACCCTCCTACAGCCCAAAGCGTGCTAGAGGTGAACATGACCCTGGCACTTGGAAGCTTTGGTGGCTTCAGAGGCAGGAGGTGCCTCTCTCCCACCCCACTCTGCGCTCCTGGCTGTGTCTCCCTGGGGAGAGCAATTTCAGGAGTGTAAGACTTACTTCACTTCTGAGTGCAAGGGGAACAAAAATCTCCACCTTTAAGGTCTGTGAGAATTTGAGGAAGGCCCCTGCAACGGTTAGGATGTCTCCTGGTAGTTGGCAGGAGAAGGCTTCCCAGGTCCCCAGGACCCTGTGCATGGCACCGAAGCACACTGTTCCTTTTAATGGAAGGAGAGGACATTTGGGAGGGGGGGGAGGGTTGGTGTGTCACCTCTTCTGGGAGGACAGCAAACCTGGCAGACTGGGAGCCAGCAACATGCCCCAGAGTGGGCATAGACATGCGTGTTGATAAAGGAAACTGCTAAGCCAGGCTGGACAACAGGAGGCAGTGATGCCAAGGCCTCAGAGGCTCAGAGGGGCAGTGCCTGGGTGATCCCTTTCAGGATCAGGGTCTGGCTTTTGGATGCAGCACAGTGGGTCCTGGAAGGCTTGGTGGCTGGTGGACGGGCAGGGCAGGTGGACACAGAAGGAGGCTGCAGGCTGAGTGGCTGGCTGGGCAGTTGGCTACTTTTTATTGATAGGAAGAGGGTAGGTGTTTGTGTCATTTGCATAGGCAGGTGGATTTATGGGTGAATGGATGTGTAAAGATTGCTGAGAAGACAGGGTGGGTGGGTGGACAGTAGATGGGAAGCTGGCAGTGGGCGGGTGGCGAGTGTTAGGAAGGAGGGAGGGAGAGAGGCTGCACTGGCAGATCTGCAGGTGGCAGTCTACCCTGATGCCCCCCAGAGAGGTGTCTGCAGCTGAAGACTGCTATGAGCTAGGCATAAACAGCAGGGAGGGAAGATGCGAGTCTGGAGCAGCCTCTGCAGTGGTCTGAATTCTAGCTGGACAGGTGCCATGACAGGCGCCATGCATGGCCACCTGTGTCCCCAGCAGTGAAGGGCACGCTGGGGACAAGTGGCACACACTGCAAGGAAGCACACTGGGCCCTTCTAGAGGCCCCAGGATGGATGGAAAGGGAATCCAGGAGCTGCCTGTGTCCAGAGCACAGGGGGCCAAAGGGACGGTGAAGCTATCAAGGGTAGCTGGAGGTAGACTCAGGGCCTTACAGCCAGGAAAGCCATGGAAACATTCTAAGGGGGAGGTGGGCCTCACGTGACTGGAGGTGAAAGGGACTAGAGCCCATGTGGAAGGGGGGGAACCTTTCTAGAGGCCAGTGTGAACAGAGGGCCTGGCCCACAGGGATGACGGTGGACATGCACAAGCATTGGGGGAAAGACACGAGAGCAGTGAGGGAAGACAGTGTCTGGGATGACTCCAGTCAGCATGCGGGGCCTGGTGGCCTTTGCCACTGCTGGGGCCCAGGAACTGAAGCAGCTGCGGGAGATGAGACCTGAGAAACTGCTGTGTGGGAGGGTTTTGGGACCTGGTGGCTGAGGGGAGTGGCAGCAACAAAGCTACAGGTTCATGAGCTCAGGCTGTTCTGCTCCTTACTGACCAGAGCCCCCAGGGACCTGCTGCCCTCTCACTCAGCCAACCCAGCTGGCTGACAGCAACGTCCCTTAGCGACAGGGGTCTCTCCCTGACGGTAGAAGGGCAGATGGCCCTGCAGAAAGGGCCCAGGTCTCTGTCCCTGCACCTGCCCAAGGCGTGGCCCAGTGTAGGAACTGGTCTGTCCCTCTGAGCAGAGCTGAGGGGTTTCAGCAGGAGGTTTTTACCACACACTGTAAGCCCCGAGCTGACCACAATACAGAGGTGGCCCGTGTGAGCCCCACTCCGCGAGGGAGTAAACACCCCAATCCTAGAAGAGTTCTCTGGTTTCCAGGGTGCTGCTGGCAGGGCCAAGGCAGGCTGCGGAAACTGGGCCCCCACCGGATCCAAGCAGGAGGCCCAGGGCTAGGCAGGGCCTGTTCCAAGCCTTCCTCCTTTGGTCTACCAAAGGCAGCACAAACCCCACTCTGCACGTGCCCAGGGAGTTGGGGTGCCCTGTGTGGGCTTGTTGCTTCTTTCCAGGACCTGGTTCTGAGCCCTTGCTCCGGGCCGAAGGTCGTGGCACCATGCAGAGGCCCCAAAGGAAACGGAAAAGATGCGCAGGCTGAGTGCCGCTCGCCCCCAGGCCTCCTGCAGGCTCTGCGCCGCGAGCTGCACCGGGGGCCTGAGGGCCTGATGAGCACCGACAAGCCCATCGCCTACCAGACCAAGCCACGTGCCTCGGTCCACAGGGTGCTCCTCAGAGTCTGCAGCGACCCCTACAGGCTGGCAGAGCAGCTGACCCACGTGGAGCTGGTGAGCTCAGCAGCCCAGGCTTCCCCCGCCCACCGGGCGACCCAAGGGCTGCTCCCGTAGCCTCCGCTGAGGCGACTCCCCACAGGGTACGGCGGCCCGGGGTAGTGCAGGGACCGACCGGGGCCGCTCCTCTGCCCACAGGAGCGTCTGCGATGCATTGGGCCGAGGAGTTCATGCAGGCTTTCACAAGCAAGAACGCGTGGGGCAGCGCGCAGGTGGGCGCACGTTGGGGGGGTAGTTGCGGAACTCAGCATAGGGGTGGGGAAAGCGGGGGTGGCATGCAAGGGGTGCAGGAGACCCGGGGTGCTCGGGAGGGGCGCAGGTAGGGGTGTGGGTGGGCACAGATGGGTGTGCAGGTGCGGGCGCAGGAAGACCTGGGGGCAGACGCTGGGCTCTGGCCCAGGCGCCAGGCGCGCTCTGGCGGTTGCGCGGGGAAGCGCTCGGACCATGCGAGCGGTGGAACAGGACAGATGTGGCCGGTGGTGCAACGTGTACTGGAGCACTGTTTTGTGCCCTCGCCTCTACTAAGGTGGGGCTCGCTGCAGTCTGGGACGTTGAGGCAGGAGTATCACAAGTTCGAGCACAGCCTGGACAATTTAATGATCTAGCGAGACCCTGGCTCAAAATTTAAAATATAAGGAGAGCTGGGCGGTGCAGTTCACCGCACAGGCACCGGATGCAATGCCACGACTGGACAAAACAGGCTGAGCTCTGCAGTATGGACTGCGTCACACCTCCCAAACGAGCGAGCGTCACGTGGCAGCACAGAGTGGAGGGTGTGCAGGCGAGAGGGACAAAGGGCTCCAGAAAGTGGCGGGCCAGGGCGCCTCTGGGGACGGAGCTCTGCCGTGCAGCCCTGGGCTAGGGCGCACGAGGCTTTGCGGTCCATCCCCAGCACCAAATAAACAAGTAAATGACACACCTACGTCCTGGACCCAAATGTCCGCAGCTCATCGTTTATGCTGCAGTAAATGCCTCTGTGCGCAAGATGGGCGTGCAGGGCTACTTGAGCTATAGAGGCCAAAGGCCGCAAGCAGATTTTCCATGGGAGTAGATTAAAAATATAACACATCCACCAGTACCACACGGCTATTAAAAGTAAGGCTATCTTAGTAGGTGTGGAGGCACACACCTGTAATCCCAACACTAGAGGCTGAGGCAGGAAAATTTCTGTGAGTTCAAGACTAGGCTAAACGACATAGGAGACCCTGTCTCAAAAAAAAAAAAAAGAACAAAAACAAATAAACAGACGTGCTCTGTACATCTAGTTACCCAAGAGAGAAAAGTAGTGATGGAGGCAAAAGGATGTGACCATTTGTGACCCGACAGAGCAAAACCTTCCAGGTGCTCTCTGTTCACCCGAGTGAGTGAACAACCTCCAGGAACGGGGGTGGGGGCCACGGGAAGGAGATGCGCCCACCGGAGGAGCGTTCTTGGTCTTCTGTGTGATGTGCCCCATTTGCGGTGTTTCTTTGTGTTGTGAAGTGTGTGTCAGGACTTTGAGGCTCAGTTATCCCACCCCACTTGTGTTCTTGTTTTCCTGTTGTGAGTTTAGCTGCAGTACGCGTTCCGAGGGGATTTCTGCGGCACATCGGGGCACGCTTTCCCAGGGCTTCACTTCTCGAGTGGCTCCTTCTCAGGACCCCGTTACATGCATAAAAATTATCGAGGGCATCAAAGCACTGTTAGCTAGATGACTTGTTTCTAGCGCCATTTATCATATCATCGTTAACACCTCTGACAGAGCGCAGGCCCGGCGAGTGAGTGAGCCGACCTGGGGCCCTCCGGATCCTGAATACACCAG
>NDGM011246186.1:853-23519 GCA_002564305.1 Octomys mimax
TTTCTTTCTTCCTTCCTTCCTTCCTTCCTTCCTTCCTTCCTTCCTTCCTTCCTTCTTTCTTTTGTGGTACTAGGGACCAAACTCGAAACCTTGGGCTTGCCAGGTAGGCATTTAAGCCACTGAGCTAGCTCCCCGATGCTCAGTGACTATTTCTTGTCTGTGGATTGAAAGTGAATATTTAGTGTTAACTTTTCCATCAAATTAATAAAAGATCAGATGTAGATTTTAGCAAAACAATTTTGAAAAACGTACTTATTGAAAATTTACTAGAGTCAATGGGGATACAGGGATGCGTAGCCCATCTTTCTCTCTAAGCACTTCCCGTTTGAAGATGGATAGGGAACGCCTCCAGGAAATGCGGGGTCACCACCTGCTGTCCAGCAAGGGTCAAATGGCTGAGTTTTAAATTGTTTAGGACATTAACCATTGTGCTTGAAGCAGTAAGGAAGGATTTCACTAAGCAGGATCTACAGGGAGACAGGATCTGAAGGATGCAGGACTGTGCAGCGCGAGGTGCGGGGCAGCGTCCCCCTCACGCACCTGGCCTGCAGGTCCGGGAGCCGCTGGCTCCAGCCGCCCGAGGGCACGCTCTGAGGCTGCTCCTGGACCCCATTTCTTTAGCGCTCTGAGTACTGGATAACGAAGCGGGCACGGTCCAGTTTTCTTCTGCAAATTGTAACCCTGAGGCCTCAAGTAAAAGGAACCATTCTAACTTTGCGCAGAATCCGTCCTGACACAGGCGGCACGTGGGAGCTCACAGCGGCCGCTCACCCGCTGCCTGGCACCGGCTGGACCCCTCGCCGTGGGCACTGTGGGGTGCCGACGGCAGCTTGCAGCCTGCGGCTGACCTGCTGGGGCGCAGATGGGAGTCCTCAGCGACGCCGGGTGTCCCGGCGGCACGCAGCGCTGCGGAGGGCCCCGGTGTTGCTGGAGAAGAGCACAGACACGGCGCGAGTCTTCCACGCGGCCGCGCATCCCCACGCGAAGGGCTCTCGGCTGTGAGACCGCAGGGCGCCCGACGCGTGCGCTGACAACGCCGGAGGGCGGGAGGTGGGCGTGGGAGACGCGAGCGGGCAGGCCGTGGGCCCGCGGGCCGGCGCGCTGCGGTCGTCCACTCGCCTCCGCACCTTAGGTGGGCGACGGTCCCCGAATCCGTGTCCTCCCCCAGCCGCCGCCCAGCTCTCTCCGGCTGCGTCCAGCCTCGATGCACGCGGCCCACGGCGCTCGCGGGCACGGGACCAGGGCGGTGCGGAGGGATCCGGGAGCAGCAAGAAAGGAGTGCTCGAAGTCAACTGGGTGGAGTATACCTTAAAATTAGGAAACTAGACGACGCTGTGCCTTCTGCAGCCACCCTTGCGCGCGCCGCTCCTCTTGGCTCCTCCGCGCCTCCTACAGGCAGGAGCCTAACCTTTGTGTTCAGACCTGAGAGCTGCTCTCTGCCCTTCGCGCCTCCCCACCTGCGGAGGCCTCAGCTCCCAAAGGCAGCCTTCTCCACTTTCCTGTCAGGCTCCAGCCGTGATCCTTCATGCCTTTTCCAGATGCGGCTTGGGCAACTCCGAATACCTCCACTGTTGGCAGAGAAAAACACGCTTGCTATAAATCATCTTCCTTTGTTTTGCTATCTACCTCTTGTGGCAGTTTCTACTTTGTCACTTCCAGGTCATGCCTCTGAGCTATTCAGTCCACAGTGTCCCTGTCATCAAAGGCACACAGAATTCCCGAAGCAGACTCAGGGAAAAAGAGGGGTCAGATTTCCCCACTGCAAGTTCATAATTGAACCTGAAGATGTAATTTCCTTGTCATGGTCAGTCCCTCGAGGCGACCTTGTGCAGGAGGAGCCGGGGTCAAGCTGGGCACACTCTGGCTGACGGCAGGCCTTGGCTGTGCTCCTGAGATGCGGAGCAGCAGTGAGCCGTGGGTCCCAGGAAAGCTTCAGGGCACTCGGGGCAACCACCTGTGTGGGCAAGGGTGGCCACAGAAAGCATAGCGTCATCTAGTTTTGTAATTTTAAGATATATTTCACCCAGTTGACTTTGACTTATGGCTAGAGAGGGAGATAAACATACTTAAAGAGTGTAATAAAGATAATTTTGGCAACTCAGAAATCATCCTAATTGATTTTCAGGAAGAAAATCTTGATTTATTTTTAAAAATATTTATCTGCATCCCATACAATTCTAGTTATAAACTTTGTTCTTTATGAAATCTGGGAAAAATCATCTTGAGTAAAGGACCAAAGATCTGGCAATGCCCTTAGGCAATTATAAACATAAAATTTACTCATAAAAATTGAATGCCACTATGAGAATATACATAAAAAATACATATATGCACACAGACAAGCATGTATACATGTATGTACATGTACACATACACACATGTATATATACATGTGTGCAACTCTGTGAAAAGTGTGAAGCTCCATGGGTCTCCAGGCACAGCTCTGCCCTTCTATTAGCCACCCACCTCCACCCCGGGTTCCTGTCCACTTAGACATGTTGCTGCTTGGAACTTTACCCTCTGTTCTGGCCAACAGGAGGCGCCAGCAGGAAACCATCACTTGGGGAAGGGGGAAAATCAACGTTTCTGTTTGTTAAGCTCTGTTCTGCTGGGCCCAGGACTGTAATGGTTCAGGATCAGTTTTCCATTGCTAGGACAAAATACACAATGTTCACAATTTAAAGAAGAAATGTTGGTTTTTAGAGTCTCGAATCATGGTCAGCTGGTTCCTAGGCAGAAACACCACAGCAGAAGGGCCTGGTTCTGGGGTCACCATGGTCACCTCCTGGCAGCCAGGGAACAGACTGGGAAGAAAGCTAGAATGCACAGAGCGGATGGGGCCAAGAATGGCCCTCTCAGGTTACCTGGCCTACTGCTCCACTCTGTCCTGAGGTCTTCCAGCACAGTCTGCAGTGAGGAAGCCTCCTGGGCCAGTCACTTCTGGGCAGCCCATCTCTGAACATGCAAGACTGGGATGGTGTGGCAGATGTAAACTGCAATGGGCTCTGTCCCATGCCTGAGGCACAGCTGATGTGCAGTGACCTTCTGAGCCTGTCCCCATTTTAACTCCTTGGGCCTAGCTGTAGTGACAGCTTCCCCTCGGCTTCGTTTGCTTGGTGTTTAGCTTTTATCTGCAACATCATCCACAGATGATCTTTAAAAACTGTCTATGCCTCTCTCAGCTGTACTGCTATCCAACTCTGCTCACGCGCCCTGTGTATGCCACCTCCTTCACATGAGACACCAAGAGATCAACACTTACTCTTCTCCCTAATGAGGGAAACACTGTCCTTACCAATGACTCTCCTCCCAGGACCCAGGCTGGACTCCCATTATGAGCATAAAGCAACCTAAGTCCTCAGACTCTGCACAAACTCTTCGCTGAAGGCTGCTGGGTCTCTGATGCACGCTGATAGAACTCTCAGTCATGTGTCTTTCCTAGGATTCCAAGACAGAAGGTTATGACTTTATGTCCTTGCCAAAACAAGCTGCGCTTTTTTTTTCTCTCGTACTTAGAGTTTTCCCCCACATTTTATTTTGTGGGCCACTATTGTGTGGCTTTTGAGAACCAGTATGTGTATAAATTCCTACCAAATGTCCAATTCACGCCAGTTCTGTGGTGGCGGCTTTGTGCTGCCCTCCACAGTGGGGGCCCGAGTCCTGGCAGCACATGTGACTCATGGAGGAGTGCCTGCTATGAGCTCTCGCTCCAGGGAGCACTGTCTTCCTGATAGAGTTTCTTACAGTGTGGATGTGTGGGTTTTGTGTGGCCCTGGTGCCTAGAAGCAGGAAGCATTCTGAAGCTGCAGGGACACAGTGTTTTCCTATGACGACAGTCACTTGGGGATTCAGCGCCTTTGTGCTTAGCGATGGGAATCTCTGACTGCTTGGTAGGTTAAAGCAAAAGGAAGCCTCTGTCTTATGGAACACAGATAGCACCTTTTAGATCACCTATTTGTTCTAGAACTACAAAATTTAACTCAAGAAAATATAGGCCCCATGAAAGACTTAAAAGTTCTATAAAACTAAAATCTAGTTTTGCCCAATAAATTGTACTTCAGGCAAAACCCTCCCTTCTAAAATAGTACTAACAGGGCGCATCTGATTATACAAGAGCAATTAAAAACTGAAATATTTATTTGGGGAACAAGTTTAAGTCGGAGCTGCAATGCTGGCAATGCAGGCTTTTAACGCAGATCACAAAAAGTGTGCAGAGAAAGTACTGACTCAAAGGGCAAAACAATGCTAAAAATTAGGCTGAAATCACTCCACGAAATATGGAATGTGCTAAACACTACCACCCACAGAAGTCTTTATTACTGATTATATTTAAAAATTTGCATAGTTATATATTAAATCATAAGTGAGTACTATATATGAGGCCTTATCAGAAGGCAATTCCTTGCTGCACTATATGAAATCTAATTTCATTGCAAAAGTATCCCTTGCTTTCTATCAGTAAAGAAAACAGCTAATGCTATTACTGTACATACCAGAAAGGCTGCAAAACAAGAAAATGCTTTGTTGTCTTCCACGTGCTTTCCATGTGGTGAAGTGCTTGCCTTGCTGACCTGGAATGCTCGCATGGTGACTGTCCTGCTGGGGTCAGAGATGCTCCCAGTGATCAGACTCAGCTCTACAAATCAATGACACAAAGGACCGCGCAATGCTCCAATGGCTCAAGACCAGCGTGTCACTTATTGAGTCTGTCCTTCCAAAATACCATCCAAGACACTTTGAAAAGGTCTGGACTGATGATAAATACACACAAAATGAAAGGCATAAGCTGCCATGTGACATTCCCCTGGTAACATCTGTGCTGTGGGAAAGCACCTTTACAAAGAGCCTTTAGGAAGAACGGCAAGAGATACGTGTCTACGATTCAAAATGAATCAACAGTATTGGACAACAATATCAACCTCAGCTCAGAAGCTGCCTCAAGGTCAGGCGCACCTGCAGGTAATGTAACAGGGAAGGAAGGCCAGGGCTTTCATTTTACTAGTTGTATCCACTCACAAACCAACCTAAGGTCACCAGATGTGTAGACGCAATGTGATTTTTGTTGCTGCTTATAGTGTAGTCTTTAATTGAAGTTATGGTAAAGGAAATATCTGTATTTAACAACAAACCAAATGGCTATCTCTTTAGATCAAGAGGTAGCACCAGGTGTGGGATTCACATTTTGAGTGGTCACTTGTGGTGTGACTTCGGTGATCCGGGGCTTGTCTATGATTCTGGCTGTGCAGTTGCCCTTCTCTACAATCCCAATAATCCGTGCTTGGTGACCTTCACCTCATTTGGGGACTTTATCTCTGCATAGAGCTGAGCCTCTTGCTCACGTGGTAAACAGATTAGCAGGCCTCCTGATGTCTCCAGCTTGTCCCATGCATGAGGCCAAGCATATCTCCACAGGCCTTGCTCACAGCAGCCATCTTTGTTAGCGCGGGAAGGTTGTGAATCACAAATGACCTTGCTCCTCCATTGCTTGGCCAGGTTCTGTGCATGGCCCAAAATCCTGATACCTGCAATGTGATGTCAGGGGCCACATGGGCACTGGATGTGTGCGAAGTCCCACAGCTGGTCTGTTGAGCCGTGCCACGTTCATCCTGGCTTCTTGGTATGACAACTCAATGTCTTCTTGGGTGACCACAGCTTAATTTTATTCCATTTCTCAGGAATATCTAGCCACTGGGTACAGCAACAGCCCCTGTGTACCAGGGGCTTGTTTCTACAAGCACATCTCCAGGTACTGCATTCTCTGGCATGACAAATTCACTGGGTCGGCAGCCTGTGGTAGCAACTCCGCCCAGGACAATCCAGGGTTTAGTACTGCTGGGCCACCTGTTACATATGTTCCTGCATCCTCTGCTGCATCTTTAAAGCCCTGTATAATTAGGGGCATCACTTTATCCCTTGCCTTGTCAGTCATTTTATTACTGACTCCAAGGAGCATCAGCATTTGTCACATTCTGTAACCCCCATTGCATACAGGTCACTGAGGACATTGGCACATGCTATCCTACCCATCATATAAGGGTCGTCTACAATAGGATAAATGTGATCTGTGGTTTGAACCAAGGAAAGACCATTGTGCCTCAAAGGAATGACACAAGTATCCATTCCAGTGCCAAGTCTTGGCATAACACCTCCCAGAAGCTGCTCATCTTCTGGGAAGTGGTTCTCTTGGAAGGATCCCAACAGCTTCTGCAGGACATCTTGAGGCACTTTGCATCCCAAGCCCTTTGGTTCAGTGAATCTGGTTAGCTGGAAGCTTTTGTCCAATCCACAACTTTCCCGGTTAAAGGTTTCCCAGGTAGAGGTGGTTCTGGGCCCACAGGCCTTGCGATTCAGCCCCTCCCCGCCCTCTGTGGCAGTCAGCTGGGTTCTCCACTTCACTGCCAGCTGCTGGCTCCGCCTCTTCCCTAGTGGCCTCGTGCGTCGTCCGAATGAAAATGTAGCTCTGCGGGGGGAGATGGCGCGTGCAGCGGGCGTGGAGTCGGCTGCTGGTGGAAAAGCCCACACCTCTGCGGGTGGGCTTGGCGGTGAGCAGTGGAGGGGGCCACAGGCCGGACCTGTTGCCTGAGCCTGAGACCATACTCTGACCTGGTTTCACTTTTGCAGAAACTTGATGCTTCTCACATTACAACCTATTGAGCTTCAGACCCTCGGGACTAGGGAAAGTGAGGCTAAGAGGAACAGCCTAAGGGATGCCAGAACAGCAAGAACCAAGAAATTGGAATTGAGAGGCTTTGCTCCCACTAGTGCCCCTCTCCTCAAATCACCCCGCCCCACCCTGACTTGCCTGTTTGGAGCAGTGCACACCTTGCTCTCCCAAAGGATGGTGAATACGTAGACCTGCCCGCTCCCGAGGGCCAGCACTCACGCAGGACAGGTGGTGGAAGGAAGGACCACGCAGCTCTGGTGGTACAAAAGCAGGCACTTCAGGACCTCAAGTCCACTGACCACCAAGCCGTACCGACCATTGCCCACTAGACTGCCCACGTCGCCACCCTGCGGGAGGCTAATGCAGATGCACCCAGACTGTTGCCGAGTACCTGGCTCCCCTTGTGACCCCCGACTGGGACTCTCCTCACCTTGGCCTGACTACTTCCCTCTGTGATGTAATTCCTCACGGGCCTTTGGATTTAATTTGCTAAGGTATCTAATTGTGTGTGACTCCTTTGATTGCTGTCTTAGTAGGTATTCGATAAGCTGTGTGACTTATAAAGTGATCTGAGAGTGCACGTGTGTGTGTGTGTGTGTGTGTGTGTGTGTGTGTCTGTCTGTCTGTCTGTCTAGATGACCTCTTGGTCCCTTCTGGGGCCTGAGACAATCACTGATTACTTGAGCTCGCCCCCTTGCTGTCCTCTAGCACCCTGTTTCATCTATCAAAAGGCCGCTTTCATGCTTGTTGAGTGAGCTACTGATGACCTTCTCGTTTTCTGTGGTGTCTTCTTCACCACATCCTGCGATCCTCCACAGCTCAGTGACAGCTGGCATTTCCACAGTGATGTCTGCACTTTAGCTTTAAGTGAGATTTTTGCAACCTGTGACTAAGGAAATAGTTGAGAAAAGAGAGGTATGGTTCTAAGCAACCTGCATTTTGAGCTTAAGAGCCTGGATTGGTAAAGGATTCAAAAAATTAAGTTGCAGCCGTAGCACTAGCTATGAGGTTTCTCGAACGCTCTGGTATTATTCTCCCTTCACCAAGCCAGCTGAAGAGAGGAGCTCTAGAAATCTAAGAAAAGTTCAGATGGCAGATAATAGAAGTTGCGCACCCAGCTTTCTTCTGGAAGATGGAGAACTCAGGCAACCGCAGCAAGAAGCAGGTGGGGTGGGCAGCGCTGGGATTCCTAGGGTGAGGCCCTCAGCCATGCTTCCAAGTTTCCCTAGAGGGTGCAAAGGACAGCTACAAAAAATGCCCTTCAGAGAACTGCAGACCATGGTAAAGCAAATGAGCTTGAAAAAAGTTCACATTTAGGAAGAGGGTATAATTGCAAATAGCAGCATGTATAAACCAGTATCTGCCAGCATATGGGACACAGCAGAAGATGGAGCTGACTACAGACATGTCAGCAGCTACTGCTGGGCATGGGCTTACAAAGGCTAATGGCCAGCTGCTGCCCCGGCCCCTCACCACTTGTCCTAGTCGTACGTAACCACACCATTCTCTCCAGTGCTTATTACAACCTGGAGGGGTGGGGAGGTTTCCAAATTGGTTACTAGCTGAGTCTATTCTCAATTTACTGAGATTGTTTTTCTTCTACTAGTTAAAATAATGTGTTAAAAATATATGCTATATAAAGCTATTCATATTTTTGTGTACAAAATTTGTGGGTTTTGAAATAAATGACAATAACATGATAGTTAAATGAAATATTGCAAGTTAAAAATAATTTGAAATCTTTAAGCATTATTTCCAGATATCATAATGATGAAATATTGAAATCATAGATGGCTGACCTGTTTGAGTAAACTGACATTTCCAAAATTATTCGTAGGCATTAGCAGAATGTGTCACCTGCCCATCTCTGCGTGCTCCAATGTGTCTGTCGGTGTCCAGCCTACTGCTCTAGGCATGGCACTCCAGGCTGGAGGACCACAGCCCTGGTTCGGTGACAGCTGAGGCCCAAGACAAAGGTTCTTTGCTTTTCCAAGGATTGATTCCTCTGTAGATGGGAGCACAAGTGTGTTGCTGAGCTTTGGTGAGAAGTTTTCCTTACTAATAATGGGACATAGGAGAGTCCTTTCATGTACCTGTGAAGAGGTGGACAAGGACACCAGCACAAGGGGGCCACTGTAGGAAGACTGCCCTTCTCAATAGTCTGATACCCGTACTTGCAGGAGCAATCTGCAGAATTTATGTGAAATTGATACTTTCATTATTCTTAAAGCAAGCCGAGTGGGACATTTTCTGTTAGCTGCAGGTGAAATTGTTCCAGATTTTAGTGTTAACAGTAAATTTACGATGGAAAACAGTTTCTTTGAGTAAAATCTGTTTTGTAACTAAGCTACTTCATGGTCTGGTCAGTGGTGCAAGGACTGAGATAGTCAGAGGCAAGAGACTCCCATCAAGAACTTCAGCACATCTTCCTCCCAAGACGAGTAGTGGTCGTACACTAGAGGAAGATGCTGAAGTACAGCAACATGCCAAGGTTTACTCGACTTTCTTACACAACTTGACCCCTCAGAAGCCTGAGAAATGTTTCCAGTATGCTCAAAGAAGGCAGTGTCCCCATCAGCTGCAGACAGGAAAATTTCAAAGCAATTAAACCTAGTGGGTCCCTTTAAAATTTTATGCCAGAGGGAAGCTAGTCGGTGGTGGGAAACATTCCATAATGCGCACAGTTTAAACCAAATGCCACTTTTAATGTCTTTCTATCATCACTGTGTCTTACACATCTACATAATTGCTATTCTCCGACCTACTGGTCAAACGATATTTTTCAATTAAGAAAAGTTATGTCGCTGTCATGTACTAATAAAGCATGGCGCTGTGTTCTCTAACTCATGACTAATAATTCTAGCTGCACTGTAGGAAAAACATGTGGTCAAAATTAACTGTGTGTATAAAGTCATATTCGCATGCATTGCTTTATTCTAGGTAGTAATCCTAGAATATGAAATGAGGAGGTGAATGGAAGAGCGCGAGGGGACAGCACAGTTGAGTTACTCTCTGACATCTGACCAAGCAATAAGATAAGACCAGACTCCTAAGGTAACCTGACAGGTGGAGGATCTATTGCTAGCTCACATTCAGTCACTGAAAACTGAAAATGACATTGGCTCTGTGATAGACACTAAATGAAATAGAGACGCCTCTGAAATCAAAACTCATGGGCCGCTAATTCTTTCTGACAGAACCAGTGAAATTCTCTTGGCCAGGAGGTGGCCATTGAAGATATTTTCACTTCCTGTTCATTCAGAGATGCTTTGTACCTTCAGACTTGACCATCCAGAGCGAGCCAGGTAAGCCAGGTGTAGGCTGAAGCCTCTGTGAGGAATGAAGCTCCAGTAGTCCCTGCCTGCGTGCATCGGCAGAGTCCTAGAGATGTTCTGAGAACAGGAAGCCTGATACGAGACGGAGAATTGATAGCAAGTATCTGTCAGTGAGCGGTAAAGCAGAGCCAATAAAATGTGGTTGACGAAAATAGAAAGGAGATTCTAGTGTGTTCTTTTCCTGTCTCATTGATGATGTGCACTGCTTCTCTAGATACTCTGTGTGGGCAGCTAAGCCGTTTCGGTGGAACGTGTCACCCAAGCAACCCTGAGCTGTGCTCTCAGAAGTGTTTAGCTGCTCGCTAAAGAATTGCCACTGTGCTGTGCTGATTTGTCTCGGGCTCCGTTAGTAGCTCCTGGCAGCACTCCTCTCGAAGCCAAGCTTTAGGAGCATGGGTAAATAAATCAAAGGATTAAACAGCACTTGGGAGTCACAAAAGCTTTGGAAAGGACGGCGGCACCACGGACCCTGGCGGCCAGCCCAAGCCTGCCCCGCAGGAGTGGTGCATCCTTAGGGACCTCTGTGCATCTCTGCCTGGGCTGCTGCTGCTCATCTGAAGAGCACCACAGTAACATCCCACCCCCAGGATTGTCGCCTTGAATTGAGAGATCATTCAGTAAAGAGCAAAGTGCTCACAATGTTCCAGAGGGCCGCTCGCTATGTCCGAAGCCATGCCTGGGTGATGGAACGAACAGCGAACAGATGCGGCTGACTCGTAGACCAGTATGCTGACATCTGTGTCCATCTGAAAGCTACCCTGAACTTCTAAAGAAGACTATTCTACACTATGAACACTGGCAAGACCTTACCAGCTGGTGGCGCGCCTTCCCCGCGCAGTTCCCTGCTTGCTTTTATTTATTTGAGCCTGAGAGTGCGCTGGTGCCTGTACTCCGGAGTGTGGCTGCAGAGTTAGCGTCGTGCCCCTCCACACACACATCCAGCCTGCATCATGTAACTCAGTGGACACTGCAGGACAGAGCGGAGTAACTCATGCCACGATTGCTTCATTCCATTGAGACAAATACTAAAGCCTTGTCACATGTAAATGCAGAGAAATATGCAAGGCTTGATTGAGAAGAACAGTAGATGCTTAAACTTTTTTCAAAAAATTACAGCAAAAGGCATGTTGTCATTAACCCTCCCCAAATACTCTCCGGCTTTCTCACACACACTCGCGTATCCTTCTCAGCACTGTCCGATGCAGTCCTGGACGTCCTTTCACCTGCGTCTTCCGCTGCCTTGTTGTATCTGCCTCGTGTCCCGAGTTGATTCAAAACCTTTCCCTTTGTTAAGCATTGTGACTTGGAAAAGAGCCAGAAGCCAGTCCATGCCAGAGCTGGTGACTAAGGTGAAAGGAAGATGGCATGATGTTTTAGGAATTGGCTGTTCCTTTTGTTGAGTGCTACGGAGCACCACATTCTCCGTACTCTTGGGCACGCCTCTTAAAGGCAGCTCTTCTGAATGGCTTTAGAAAGCGGCATGGGGTAAGAGTGTTTGGAGTGAGAGGAAGTGTCATGGGGAAGTAATGTGAGACATCTTATTGTATTTTTAAAAATTTTAAATATTTCTTATCATACCTTATCATATTTTCAGATAGTTTGAAGTAACTACTTACGCTATAAATATTGACTATATTCAATGTGTCATGCAAGTTATGTCAAGTTATCAAGTGTAACATTCTTTGAATGAACAAAAAGTGACATATTAGGTCTTGATTCCCTAGAAGTGTATAATCAATAATTTGAGCTTTGCGTGTGTTTCTTGTATACCATTTTTATGGAAAAAATGAAACAAAATTTCACAGCAAAGCAATGGAAGCACAGCAACAGTTAGGCCACTGTGCGCCGCTAGCTTCAAAGTAGTAACTCAGAGTGCGAGATGCGGGCGTGGAATGGTAGTAGCACAGACCCTTCTTTTCCATGAACTACGAACCTAGTAGCATAGCTGTCTTGAATACCTTGCATATGTCCTCCTTTTCCTGTCTTTCTTTCCCTCCCCACCCCGGCTCCTCCTCCCCTTTGGACAGTGTACTTGTGGACCTTCCTTACTCTTTCAGCTTCTCACACCAGGAAGGCAATATGATGTTTGCACGTGAGCACGGTTTGCTTCAGTTATGAGCACGGTGGACGACATGTTCTGTGTGTCTCCAGGCTCTCTGTACTTTTTCAGTTTCACTGCTATCAGCATTAGATTTGAAAACTTAATCTCACTTTTCCTTCTTAAAAATTTTCAGTGGTTCCCAACTGGGTATTTCTTCATGAAGCATTCCGAGCCGCTCCCTATCGAACCCAAGTCACTTCCCTGTCATCTGCCGTCCATGCCGAGGCCAGACTCTTGTGGGAGAATCACCCGAGATGCCTGCTCTCGACTCCCTTTCATGCTCATGCTTGAGCTCGCTGCAGAGGCACCGGGGGCGCCAGCCCTGAGCAGCCTTCAGCCCCACAGGGGTGGTAGTCACACAGGCAGTCCCCGTCTGCACAAGCCCCTGCTCCCTGCTTCTCCTTGAGTGTCTCTTTTGTTCTGGATGCTGCATTAGAGCTACCTGAGCCCTGGTAATTCCACAGCAATTTATTGCTTACAGTTTGGAAGGCTGGGGATTCCGAGGTTAAAGAGGCGATGCTTTGGTGTCTGCGTCCTCACGTGGTGGGTGGGGCAAAGCCCTCTGGGACTGCTCTTCTGGGGGTACGGCTCCATAACGACCTGATCAATTCTGAGAAGTCCGACTTGTTGATAGTACTGCACTAAAGACTAGGTTTCAACACAGGAGTTGGGGGAGAATGTGGTCAGTCCATAGCCTTGGTCCAGTTTGCTCCTTACTTAGCATGTCCTTCTACCTCCCTGGATCATGGTTAATATCTTTTACATCCATTTTCCTGACTCTAACTTACAAAACCAGTAGAGTCATTCAGTTTTTTCTCTGTAAACTCTTTGAAGACAGAACTCATGAGATGGCTTGTATCTAGATGTCCCCCCTGCAAGTCTCATGTGGTCACAGGCTCTTCAGAGCCTGCTGGATCAACAGTGTGTGATGCAGGGACTAAGGGGGCTGCACCATGGTCTGAGTGCTTGGATGGGCTGCTTGGACAGAGTATGAGGGAGAGAACGCGGCTGCTGCTGTGCGCTGCTTGTGCCACCTTCAGCTGTCCATGAAGCGTTTCTCCTCTAATGCCCTTGGGCACCCTTCCACCTCTGCCTAAAGCCAGCCAGCTGCGGACCGAAACCTCTACAAACTGGGAACAGAACTAGATCCTTCCTCCCTTAGCCCTGGGTGTCGGGTATATTCTCTCAGCAACAAGAATAGTATCTGAGACAAATTGTAGCATATTTATGTGTGTATTCTCAGTCCTTATCATGTTCTTTTGGACTTAATAAGTTAAGCAATATTTGTCCAATTGAACTTTCGAAGTCCTCTAAACTAGCTGAAAACTCGGATTCTGTCCAGTCACAGTCCCAGGAGAACCTGAAGCTCGTTCAGCCTGAGGGTGCATGCCAAGATTAGATTGGCTTACCCATATAAATACTTGTAAGGCCAGGGAACAGCAACGTGCATGGTTGCAGTCAGCAACCCTTTTTCTTTAGGAAATGAACATGGATGTAAGCCGTCTTTGTGCTTCAGAAAACAGAAAGCAAAATTGGACATAACAGTCTCCAAATTTTCTCTTTTAAAACTGCTTTTTGATATGCAACCTTTGGCATTCATTGACAAAAAATGTGCAGATTATAAATTTGTTAAAGAGCATTTTTCAGTAAATTTGCATCAAGTTGGATCTCAAAGCACAAGAAGGACTTTGACAAAAATCATGACTATGCATTTCAGGTAAAGAAAGAAAATACTCAAAAGCAACAGGTGAATCAGTGCCACACTTGAAGGCACAATCCGGATGTGCCCTGTCTGGGAAATAACCGCAGCTGTCCTTCCAAGGGACCTTCTGACTTATGCGTGCTTTGTCACTGTGATTGAGGCCGTGCTCCTCTGAGGTGAAACGTGGTGGTCCTGCTTCTCAGGGGCCCAGAGAGACTGGCATTGCGCAGACGGAATGTTGCCACTCCTGGGTCTGGCCTGAGGCAGGCTGGGGGGCAGAACTGGAAGAAGCAAAGGGCAACAGCAACACGTTCCCTGCTTTTAGGGGGACAGTACAGTGCCTGGCGTTCTAATGGGAAGGGAGTCCCCTAGCATTCGGGCACACTCAGGAGCAACAGAAGACTTCGCAGTCTCCGAGAAACAGTTTCTAAGAAGCCATTTAGAATACATGCAGTTATTTTCAGGCATACTATTTATAGTATTGTGGTTATAAAAACAAATCATATCAAAATATAAATATATAAATATAATGAAAATGGTTATTCCTAAAATTTCTCTTTATTTTTCTTCTTTCTTTTTAAAAATGGATTTGGTGCAGGGTCTCACTACATAGCTCAGACTGGTAATGACCCTCCTGCCTCAGCCTCCCCAGCGCTGGGATTACAGGCGTATGACACCATGTCGGGTCTTGGCAGCCAAGCTCTGAGAGCTGAGGGTTGGGGCTTCTCTTTATTTTCAAACCATCTTAAACACAAACTTCAATCTAAGTATACTTTGGAGGAGAGAGGCTATGCCTTTATTTTCATTTTTTCTAATCAAATTATTACAATTTTTTGACCACAATATATTCGTGGGCAACAAAAATATCTTTATTGATATGTATGATACTTGTAAATATAGGAGGAAAGCATTTCTCCAACAAAGACACAGGCAGCATAAAGAGAAATGATTGGTACTAATTAATATCATTATGTTTGGAATCAGCATATGCTGTGGAGGAAAGAATTCTGTGGCTAGTAAAAAAAATAATTGCTGAGATTTCTTAAGGCATTTTCTCTAGCTTTTTTATAGTGTCTTATTTTTCTTTCACAAGTTGCACATATTTGTTTACTAAGAAAAAAACAAAATAGAAATTTGCAATAACATAAAATAAAAATAGCATTCTTCTGCTGTATTTCCATAAAAGCCCTCCACAAGGTGCCAAGCCTGTTCTCAGAAGCAGCAGCAGTTCTGATGAATAGGTGTCTACTTTCTAATCATTTCTGTTTTCTTTCCTAAAATCTTAAAAAAAAAAAACCAACAAACCCAACCTGGTAGCATTCTCGTAATTCTTACATTAAAATTAGTTTATTATTCAAATTAGGAATTAATATTATGATATCCAAAAATATTAGAAGACAAAAAGCAAATCTTATACTCAAGATAAGAACTTGCGCCAGATAGATCTGCACATCCGGCCCCCTCACCGAGACGCATGTCCCCAGTGAATGCTCTTTCAGCTCTTTAAGTCAAGCACTACCGCAAGCTTGGCGAGACGCAGCAGCTGACGTCACTGTGCTTGCAGTCTACCGGCGGAAGTAGCATGTCTTAAGATCATTACAGCATATTTTCTGGTTTATGTAACTGGAGAAATGTGTTCACAGCGAGATTTCCCAAATAGTGGCTCGCAGTCTGTTAGAGGCTCCTGAGGTGTTCCTGGGGACTTGGCTGTTGTGGTATTTCTGGTCCTAAAATGCAAATAATACATAAACTAAGTGGTTCGTGCTTTGAAGAGTGAAGGTTTGTGTAGAAGCTCAACAACCCTTCAGAGCAGGGACATTCACGCACTCAAGGTTGGACCAAGCTGCTTCTGGCCCCTGACTCAGGTTTTGTCTGTTATAGTCTTGAGTTACATTTAAATAATTTTGAGTTATGACTCTTACTCTACAAAATTAATTCATCTTCAATGTATAATTCAATGAATTCTGGCAAGTGCAGTCATAAGTCAGCTGGCCTTGTTTGACGGAGATTCCCCCATGATCACCATGGATACCAGAACCAGCAGACGGTCCAGGTCCCGATGTTCGTCCCTCACCTGCATACCTCCTCCATATACGGCAAGTCCTCTCACCTCTGAATGAGGTCAGTCACCCACTGCGAAATGAGTGCTGTATGAACAGCTGGTGCACTGTCTGGCCTGGGGACAGTGAGAGGAACAAGTCTGTACATGTTTCGTGAAGAGTTTCCCCTGAATGTTGTCATTCTGTCATTGGTTCAATCCACAGACGTAAAGCTTGCAGATGTGGAGGACCCCTGTAAGGTACCACGCAGCATGAGCACAGTCAAAATACAGCATGTTTTGTTGCCCAAAAGGCCACCTTTATATCTCCTTGCAGCCCAGCAGTTCTACTCCCCTCCTGGGCAATCAGAGCTCTGGTTTCTCTCAGTAGACTTTTGTCCTAAAGCTCCATCAAAGGGCGTAATCCGATGTGCTCCTCATGGCTGGCCTATTTTCCCTACTCTATAGAGTGCCACAGTGATGCCCACATACTGGTTTATGTAGCAGTAATTGCTTCTAAGTGCTGTGAAGAATTTCAATGAATTAATATAGAAATTTAAAGTTTGTGCTGTTAAGTTTTACATGTAAAAGACATGGGACTCATACAGTTGTTAGGTGCCATGTTGGGTTGATCCCTGACATTCACATTCTCTGGATCTTAAGTTTTGCCAAGAGGTCCTATTAATCTTTGCAAAAAGGCTTTAAGGTATTAAATTCTGATTAACACATTTGACTATTTCATTATTTCTGAAAATCTTACATTGTGAATTATGAGTCTCTGAATATAATATAATATAATATAATATAATATATGGCCTTCTTGATAATATTCTTTGCTATTATTTTAAAAGACTCCTTTTTATCCTTAGTAATAACATTCCGTCAATATCCTAGAATCTACTTGTCTGATATCAATACAGTCATATGTGCTTTTGTTTTCAGTACTGGGGGTTGAACCAGGGCCTTTTCTTTTTTAGGAGTGGGTTTTGCTAAGTTGCTGCCAAGCTTCTTGCTCAGGGCTTGCATTTGTGACATGCTGCAGCCTCCCAGTGAGCTGAGAAGACATGCCCGGGCCCTTTCCCACCCCACCTTTCTTAGCTCAAAGGGGACTATGTTTGCTCACCTTTAACCATTAGCTCTGACATGTTAAAGGTGTTTGTAGGAAATATAAGGCTCAGTTTTACTTTTTTGGAGTCAATTTTAATTTCTGTCATTTAATTGTAGGGCTTACTTCACTGGTATTTAGAGTTATTGTTGGTAAGGTTGAATTTAATTATATCATCTTTGTGGTTGAAGCCAATTGTTATAGAAGGTTAGTGTTGATTTATTGCTGTTTTAGTGCATTTTGGGGATTAATAAAATACTTTTAATGATGTTTGATTTTTCCTGCTTGCTTCTTAGATAAATCTTGTTTGGCGGCTCAGTGAGTACATCCCATTAACACCTAGAGTCGGGAGCGCCCTCCCCCCCAGCCCTGGTGGACGCCACCGTGTCCTTCTTCCTCCATGCTTTTCATTTTCACACAAAAGCTTGTCACTCAAAAGCTTCTTTTACGTTTATTTTCCTACTTCCTCAATAATGTAATTTTTATGTAAAATTGATAAGTTCTATAAATCATTTATAAATTATATATTTTTATTTTCAATAAAATGACCTTATAAATTCTAAGGTGGAAAGACAATGCCCTGGATATGCCCACATTTTTCCACAGCCAGTGCTTGATGAGAAATCCAGCAGACCTCTGTTTCATCAGGTCTAATTTTTTAAAAAGCCCAACAGGCACCTTTTTATAATAAATATAATATGGATCATTAGTGACAAATTCTCTTAGATTTTGTTTATATTGGAGGCCATTTTTAAAATATGTACATTTTAGATGATAATTTTAATAACAGGAACCAACGCTGTCTTTTTCCCACCTGTTCTGACGATGTGTTCTTCTTTTCGTTTTAGTCCATGGTGGCGGACGCCCCAGGCTCGGGGGTGGCCACAGGCAGGGAGCGCCCGAGCCCTGTCCCTGACCCTCTCCCTCCTCCTTCGCGCCTCCTGTTCTTGTCTTCAGCACCGCAGGAAGCTTCTCCGTTGTATTTCGGTGGGCTGTCATTTTGCTTATAGGGACCGACCTCTACATGTTATCTGCTCACTGGATCTTACTGATTTTAAGCTTTCTAATATACTTCCAGAGTAGGCCGTGGAATTTCATTCTAGGCCAGGATTCTCGGTGCGAAAAGGGAGCTGTGCGGGGATTTCCGCCGCGTGCGGCGGGGACAGGCTGCACGCCCTCCGCGAGCCCCGCAACCTCCCTTCCCCGGAGACTTCACACAGCCGCCCCGCAGGCGCTGCGCCCGACCTGGCCGCCGGCCCGCGGGAGTGTGCAGGGTTCCGCACGCCCGCAGATCCGAGCCGGGCCGGCGGTGTGCACCCCGACTTCGGCTCCTCGGGTCGGGCCCGCGGCGCGCTGCGGCGACGCCTCCTTGCTGCGCTGCGGCCAGGACCTGCTGCAGCAGCGGCCTGCTGGAGGCTGCCGGCGGGAGGAGGTCTGCTGTCTGCGGCCCTCTCGCGTTCCGCGCGCGGGTGCAGCTGGCGACAGAGAACAGCGTGTGTTGTCTAAGCTCTAACATCTTTAAAGTTCAATTAATGGTTTTCGGTACAGTTTTGCTTCTGAACGCTTTTCAGCAAAGAGCAAGGAGCTGGAGGAGAGTTTCTGTTGGGAGCTTCCCGCGCCACCAGCTGCTCCTCCCTCTAACCCCAACACGTAAGTGTGCCCTCTCAGCTGAAACCGACAGCCCACCGGGGAGAGGAGGTGAAGGGAAAGAAAAGGTGCAACTCTTCTATAAATGCGCTTTAGACAAGGTAATGAAGATGCAGATGATACGGCATTGGTAGAGGGAAGCTCCACTCACGTGGCCGGGAGTCCACTCCTCCCGAGCCTTGGGCGAGAGTGAAGCAGGAAGCCGAAGGGTCTGCTCTGGAAGGCTGAACAGTCCACGCTGGAGCCTGGAGAGAAACATCCAGAAGGTATGACAAAGATTAGAGTTCCTTTTAAAAAATTATTTATTGATTTGGTACTAAGTCTCATTACGCAGCTCAGACTCACAGTGATCCTCCTGTCTCAGCTTCCCCAGTGCTAGGATTAGGGCATGTGGTACGTGGGATCGAACCGGCTCCTCGCGCTTGCCAGGCAGGTGCTTGTGCCGCAGAGCTCTCTCCCAGCCCTAGAGTTCCTTTGGAGAAGCAAAGCGAGCGGGCGGCGTCCTCCTTTGTCTGCTCACTTCCTCCCGGCTTCTCCCCTGCTGGTTGGTGCTACCACGCTGAGGCTACTCACCCGGATGCGTGCAGCGCTGTGCTGAGCCGACCCACGAGCCATTCCGCGCTGGAGTGGACGCATGGTGAGCTGTCGCAGGGTGCCTGCCGAGGAGTTCCAAGCTAACAGGTCCTGTGCAGACTCTGATGGTGCAAACACGCTCGTGTTCCTTCAACTTAGCCAAGCGCAGAGGAGAGCCAAGCGCGTGGCCGTGAGTCCACTCCTCCAGCATTTTACTCTCTGATTCTTATACTAAAAATATTTTACATTTTAAGTAAAACTGTTCTTTGTAATTTTCTCTCACAATTTATAAAGCAAATTCAAGTTGTGTCTATGTGCTAATTTCTTGTTGCTGTGGTAAGAAATTACTACAAACAGTGGTCTAAAACAACAAAAATGCAATCACCTCTTATCATCCACAGGAGATTGCTTGCAGGAAGCCCAACAAACGCCAGAACCTACAGGTGCTCGCGTCCCTCATATGAATAGCATAGTACTTGCATGGGTGTTTTTATACTTTAACTCATCTGTCTCTATGCTACTTATAATTAGTACAATATAAATTCTGTACCAAATGTTGTCATGGTGTATTGCTCTAGCCTAATTACAAGTAAAAATATTTATACATGTTCATTAAAGATATACTTTTAAAAAATAATTTTAGTTGTATTTGGTTAACACCTGTGAAGTCCACGGATGCCAAGGGTCAGCCGTACCTTCCCTCTGGAGGTGAGACAACTTGGCATCAGTGGGCTGGGGCTACATCTTCTCTGGGAGTTCCAGGCAGTAATCTTCTTGTCTCTCTTTCCCGGCTTCCAGAAGCTGCCTCTACTCTGGAACCCGGCTCCTCCTCGCAGCACTGCACTCTGCTCCGACCCTCACACCTCTTTCTTTGGCTTTGGCCCTCCTCCTTTTCTCCTGTAAGGCCCCTCCTACGGCTGGACCCAGCTGCACACCCAGCATTCTCTTTCCAAAGAGCCTTAATTTAGTTACGTCTACAAAAGTCCCTTTCCCAGTTTTCAAGTTCCAGGTATTAGGACATGGACACCTTTAGGAGAGAAATATTTTTTGTCAGTCGCAATGTAACTATGTATTTCGATCAATTATAAGCTAGTTTCTGTTGCTTTGTAATGTATATGAGACAACACACAAATAAAACTTCTCACCATTTCTGATCTGGTGATAAAGTGATTAGAAATTATACAGCATAGGAGATCAAAAGCCTCCAGCAATCTGAGAATTTTTCCTCCAAATATCTCTTTATTACAGATTCACATTAATGTATATGTTAGTAAGAAAGTGAAAGATAAAAGGTTTGCAAAATAATTCAGATGATTTTTGCCATATTTTAAGTCTTCGACTTAAACTTTTTTCTGTAGCACATCAAGATGTTTTAGTAAGCTTTAAAAAAATTCAAATGTGAAAATCCACCAAACTACCCTATCTAAAAGATTATTCACACTTTCAGTGTCATGTTAGAAAAGAACTGTTTTCAAAGCACACCCTGAGAAAGTGCCTTTTAGCTTGGCATTTAGTAACAAAGCATAAAGAACATTTTGAGAACAAAATAAAAGTACCCAAGAATGAGGATCTAAATGCAATTAAAATTTAAATCAACATTATATGTTTTCTTCTCAAACAAAAAATATATTTTTAGATTAGTTTGTGACTAACCACATTTTTATTCATCAAATTAAAATAAAAGTGAATAATGTATTAGAAAAGTCAAACTTTGTCATTATGTAGTATAAATCAAAGGTTTTATTAAATGAACCTTGTAATGAAGTCTTTAGCAGTACACTAATCTGAAATGAAAACATTTTAATGTAAAACATTTTTCTATTATACAACATAATTTTCTGATAGGAAAAATAAGTTATACCATAAGGCAATAGCTCCTGAGTCAAACAGCACTGGGAACCGTTACTTGGGATTAAAGGAACTCAGAAGTATGTCCTCAGTTTAGTCCATGAGGAGTGAAATTGAGGAAGATTTCAGGATTATGAAGTGTTTTAGTTGTTGAAATACAGTGGTACCTTGGTTCACGAGCACTTTTATTTGTGAACGAAACAGATTTGAACCCAATAAGTGGGTTCGCAAGCGGAAGCCATTTTTTTTGCTCATTGTTCACAGTCTCTGTACCAGGCGTGGAACTCTGTCATGGCCGTTTTCCCTCCCAAGCATGCATGTGGTCCTTTCCAGAATCCTGGAATGAGAGGAGCAGGTGAACTGATGGATCACTGTATGCGCAGAATGCACCCAGCATGGAAAAGGAAGGAAAGAGACTGAAGAGGTTGTTTCAAGCTGAGTGAACGGGACAGGACAGAGAGAGAGGTGCTGACCATGTGCTGGCATGGATACCGTGCCCAAGTAAATGCGAAGGAATCGAAATCCCCCCACGCACACTGTCTGACCATAGTGCAGTGGAACTGGAAGTTACTGACAAAAGAAACAGCAAACTCTCCATAAACACATGGAAACTAAATGATACCCTCTTGAACAATCAATGGGTCACAGATGAAACTAAAGAAGAAATTAAATAATATTTACAATCAAATAAAAATGCAGATAAAACTTGCTAGAACCTGTGGGATGCAATGAAAGCCACGTTAAGAGAGAAATTTATAGCAATAAATTCTCAAATCTGGAAAACACAATAAGCCCAAATAAACAATCTTATGTTGTACTTCAAACTCAGAAAAAGAAACCAAGCCCAAAGCACAAAGAAGGCAGGAAATTCTAAAGATCAGAGCAGAAATAAATGCAGTGGAGAAGAAGAAAGCAATACAAAGAATTAATGAGCCAAAGAGTTGGTTCTTTGAAAGAATAAGTAAAATTGATAAACCTCTAGTCAAGGAAAGAGAAAAATTCAAATTCACGCAATAGGAAAGCAAAGGGTGAACTCACTATAGACAGTATATTTAGAAGATCATCAATAATTATTTCAAAAATCTTCACTCTCAAATAATGAAAAATATAGAAGAAATGGACAAATTCCTGCATACATGTAAACTATCAAGGCTGAATCAAGAGAATATAAACATTTTGAATAATCCAAATTGAAAATTTAATTTAAAAAACTTGCCAACGAAGAAAATCCCAGGTCCTGATGGATTTGCAGTTGAATTCTACAAGAAATTAAGAGAGGACCTAATGCCAACTCTTCTCAAACTCTTCAATGAAATTGAAAGGGAAGCAATTTTCTTAATCTCATTGCTGGAGGCAAGTATTGTTCTCCTACCAAATCAGAGGACTCAACCAAAAAAGAGAACTACAGACAGTTCTCCTGAATGAACACAGATGCAAAAATACTCAATAAAAAACTAGCAAACAGAATGCAGCAAATCATCAAGATTGTACATCATGACCAAATGGGATTCATCCCAGAAATGCAGGGACAGTTTAATATATGCAAAACAATAAATGTAATACACTGTATCAACAGAGCTAAAGACAAATTTGACATGATTATCTCAATAGATACATAAAAAGCTTTTGACAAAGTCCCACTCATTCATGGTA
>NDGM011246192.1:1660-14551 GCA_002564305.1 Octomys mimax
CTTTCTTTCTTTCTTTCTTTCTTTCTTTCTTTCTTTCTTTCTTTCTTTCTTCTTTTTTTCCTTCCTATATTTAGGACAGGCTGTACAGGGTCTCACTATGTGGATCAGACTCATAGTGATTCTCCTGTTTTCAGACTCCCAATTGCTGGGATTACAGGCACATGCTACTACTCCCAGTCTCAATAGCAGTCTCAGTGTGCCCCAGGGGCAGGGCTGGTGCGGCATGTCCGGGATCAAAACCCGACCTCTGTGCTCTGTTTAAGCATGCACTTTAGTCCACTGCGCTATTAGGCTGGTCCTACGGTAACCTATTTCTGACCTCAGCCTGAGGAGTGAGGGATACAAAAGACAATTACCATTAACCTGTTGGCCACAGTGGCCACTCTGCTGAGTGTATTTTTTTATTCCTACTTTTAATTGTCCTGTTTCTTTTCCTACCTTTAATAATGCAAATACTTGATACCTTGTTTTCTGTCTGATTCTTTGAACAATAAGAGCCTAGAAAGTATCTTTAGGAGTCCACAGCACTCCAGAACCTCATTAACAGGCTCAATGGTCCTGTGGATTTAGGAGCTATCTAGTTATTAAAATGCAAACTATCTGGTGAGGAGAGTTGCTTCTGATCCCTAGGAGATGGTGTTAGGGAGCTACAGCTCAAGTAAACTTATTTAATTCAGTTTGATAGGCAGCCCTAGTTGGAATACAATATGCTTTCCTCCTCAAATATAAATCAGGGCAGAAGTATTTCAAGCTGGACTATGAAAGCAAATGTTTTTAAAAGTACTAAAGTATACTAACTTTACCATTTACTTATGTTTGTTTACTCAGACCCAAAGAAGATATTAAGATGAAGCAAAAACCAGTAAGTAAGGGAGATTTATTTCAGTTTAGAAGATGTTCCTCAGTATGGTACAAATAAATATATATATATATTTTTTTGGCAGAACCAGGGATTGAACTCAGGCCCTTGCACTTGCCATGGAAGCGCATATTCCACTGAACCATCTCCCCGGCCCCATAAATAAATATTTTGAAACAGAGGTAAAGAAAAATGATTTCTTGCTACCTGCATTGAAAACACATGCTGAGTCTTTTATAGTTAATTTAAGAAGAGTTATATTTTTTCAATTTCTTGAGATATGCTAAACATACCAAACAAATCCAGTCCTCCTACTCAAAATGTATTTAACTTTTATTCTACTTTTAGTATATGTGCATATAGCTGACACTTGTGCTTGCACTAAAAATTGTATTAATTTCTTTTTTAAAATATAACTTATTCTGAGAAACATGTCAATTTTGTATTGTAAGGGTACAGTGTTCATAACTTATGTAATACATGCTACAAATGAAAAAGCTGATAGATTTAAATCTAATAAATGAGACAAAATCCTAATTTAATGATTTTCCAATGATTAGAATTAACCTCAATATATTCCTCAAATATGAGAACTAGTAAATTGAACATGATTTGTTCAGTTTTGCTATTTTGAAATATATATTTTAATATTTGATGTTTTGCATAGTGGTTCAATGGTTCTGGGGAACCATGATTAGATATTAGATGTATGATTAGATGTATCACATCTAATCATATAACAGACCTTATAGGCTTTCCTTTAGGCATGAGGTTTTAGTTGACTCCTTCTCACTGCTGTGGTTCAAACTTTCTTTCCTCCCTTAGAGTGTTCCTACTAGCTTTCTCTTGGTCTTTTGCTCTCCCAAGATTGCCTGCCTGACTGCAGGCCCTCCTTGCAATGCTGCCTGTTTATGTTTTAAAAAGATGATCATAGACATGTTGCTGTTCATTGGAAATCCTTAGTAGGGCCTCTTCTTTACATGGGAAGTCTAAACCTTTCAGTAGGATAAAAATAACAAGAGTTATGTGCTGTACCAAATCATTTCACAAATTTATGAGATGGTTTTCTCATTATAGTGGGCATACTAATTTTATTAATCTGTTTTTCTGGATGACTTGTGATGTTGTTTGTTTTCATGTATGTGTTTGCTATTCATATATCCCATGTCTGGTAAATACTCAGTTCTTTGGATGGTTTGTTTTCTATTGGAAAATATCATTTTGGTGGTAAAATTTTAAAATTATTCCCCTTCATAAAGTATCAGGAAGAAGGCAAGAAATCCCACTACCACAAATTCTGTCCAATATTAAATTGAAAGAACTAGGCAGAAGGTACGTACTAACCAATGAAAACTAGGTTGGGTAGTTGGATCTTGGATCTCTCTCTCTCTCTCTCTCTCTCTCTCTCTCTCTCTCTCTCTCTCTCCCCAGACATGTTGACCAAGGCAAAAGAAGGGATATGGGACTATTCTAAGCATTGTGATATAATTGGTTTTGCATATTAGGAAGCTAAAACATTTGATTCCTGCATCACATTCTACACTAATATCAACTCTAGATATATTAAAAAACTTTAATCTGAAAGATAAAACTTTAAAACTTTTAAGAACTAAATGGAAATTATGTTCATGGGTTTGATACAGGGAAATATTTTAGAAGCAAACAAATGTTACTAATTTCAGAATAATAATGATTATATTAATTCCATTAAGATAAGACTAATTCATTGAAAGGAATCATAAAAACGTAATTCACTTTGACTGCCCCAGAAAATCCTGTCAGAAAAGGAAAAATAAAGGAAAATCATCCCATTTCACTCAAAATATGGATGTAAAAGTCTGATGTAAAATATTAGGAAATTTAATTCACTGATACATTAAAAGACAAATTATCACTATTACTGAAGTTTTATTATGTTTTGTTTTTTGATTTTTGAGACAAGGTCTGAAACTTTTTTGTTTGGGCTGAACTTGATCTCACTAGGTAGTGCAGGCTAGGCTCAAACTCACGAGATCTTCCTGTCTCAGCCTCCCAACTGTTAAGATTACAGGCATGAGTAACCGTGCCTAGACACTATTACTATTCTTAAATTTTTTTGTGTGTGTGTGTGTGCAGTATCAGCCAATAATTTTAAAAAGTAAAAGAATCTTAGGTACAGATGTTGAACTTAAATAGGAAAATTCATAAGTATTTATAGATGATGTTATTATAGTTTTGGACAGCCTAAATAAATCATCAAAATTCAATTAGAAACAATGAGGGAAGCTATTAATGTGTGTAATATAGTTCTGTAAATTAAAAATGATCTTTCTAGAACCATATCACAAATGAGATAATATAAAGAAAACATTCCACTTATAAAATATGAACAAAGAAAAAATACTTGGTGCCTTAGTTACTATTCTATTGTTGCTGGGACCAAATATCCAACACCTAAAATTAAAGAAGGAAAGGTTTGCTTAGCTCACAGTTAGTGGAATTTTTGTCTGTACTCAGTGGGCTCCAAGGCAGGGAGGCCATTCATGGTGGCAGAAAACAGCAAAGAGTGAAAGGGAAGAGCAGTGGCTGTAGCAGCTGGCAAGCCTCTTTCCCCTCCTTATATTTTAATGCAGATTACAAATCCCAGGGCCAGTGTAGCACTCATACACTGTGTAGCACCCATAATCACAGGACTGAATCATGAATTAATCACAAACTCTAGAAGCCTGATCCATAACTGCATGAGGTTTTGGGGGGACAACTAGACATAAACCATCACATTCTGCCTCTGGACCCCGCAAAGACTCATGCACACCACTTTATGCAAAAGACATTTTAGTCCATCTCTAAGAGTTGCCAAAGTCCTGTTTCAGCTTTGCTGAAAAGTCCAAATTCCAAGTCTCCTCCAAGATCTAAGGCAAACTCTTAGCCATGATGAAAAGTACAGACGAAAAGTTAAACACTTCCAGCATTCAATGACACAAGACAAACATTATCATTTCAAAAGGTACAAGTAAGTTTGTACAAATTACTGGGACTAAACCAAGCCCAAAAATCCAGTAAGGTAAACATTAAGTCCTGTAGTTCCACGTGGAACATCTAAAGCTATCTGTGACAAATTTTAAGCTTCATGTGACTCAACCTCGATGGCACTTTCGATTTTCCAAACTTCTGTGGTTTCCACTGTATGTTAGGCTTCTCACTCTCTGCTTTGCACACTGCCCTCTAAGGAGCACACTGCCTGGCCTCCAGGACCTTCTTCTCAAGTCTAGGTAGAAGCCTTCTTAACCTCAGGACTCCTGCATTCTTCATATGCTTAAAACACATACCATGTGGATGAGGCCAAGGTCTGCTGCCAGCTGTAACAGTAGCAAGGTTTTCTTCTTTCTTGGCCACTGGAGTCACATGCCAGGATAGCTGAGAACTCTGACCCTCAATACAAGGAACAAATTCTCTATGCCACCACAATTCTGGAACTTGGTGTGTCTGTCACCTTCATTCTGGAACATGCCATTGTGCATCTTTCTTCTTAGAGCAAAGTCTTTCACTTTTGCAGTTTTGAGGCTGAAAAGGGTGGAGACTTGCTGTTTCTTGTGCTGCCCTCAGACCATCTTTTCTGTTCTTCTGTTCCTTCTCAGCAATGGAGATCTTCTCAGCTCTATCTTTGCAGTCCACAGGTTTGTTGGTGCTTGTTTTCTGGCCAAACTCAACATTTTAAGTCATGCTGATGTGTTCTTTGCTCTTGATTCTTAACATAAATCTGACTAAAAGCCCCCAACAACAGCCATGCCACTGCCTCAACATGTGACTGCCTTGATATTTCTTTTTAAGATTAATCAGTCCACTGTCTTTAATTTCAGTCTCAGGCAGACTGTGGACACAAGGAAAATGCAAAGTTTCTGCCAAGCCACAACACACATCATCTGGAGCTAACAACCAATGCAGTCTTTTACATTTCCCACCAGAAACCTCCCCAGTCTGGTCTTTACAGGCATGATTTCTGTCATCATTCTGGTCTTCTGAGCTCTGACAACAATATCCCATAAAGACCAGCGGAAGGCATTCTAGCACTTCTTCCTTCTGTTGACATCCTCAAACTTTTCCTACCTCTTCTCATAAGCCTTTCCCAAATGCTCATAATCTACATGGTCAGGTCTATAGTAACAGAAATGTTCCCATTTCTCAGTACCAAATTCTGTCTCAGTTACTCTTCTCTTATTGCTGGGACAAAATATCCAACACCCAAAATTAAGGAAGGAAAGGTTTATTTAGCTGTTATCGGAGGTTTCAGTCCATAGTCATCTGGCTCCAAGGCAAAGTGACACATTACAGAGAGAAGCTGTTCATGGTGATGGAAAAGAGCAGTGGCAAAAGGAAGGAGCAGTGGCTGCATCAGCTAGCAAGGCTCTCTTCCCTCCTTATATTTTAATACAGAGTACCTGCCCCAGGGCAGATGTAGCACTCCAATGCATAATCCCGTCACTGGATCATGAATTAGTCACAAACTATAGAAGCTTCCCCAGTGACTGCGTGAAGCTTTTGGGCCAACTGGGCGCAAACCATATAATACTTTGTCATCGCAGGAACTGTGGAAGATTTACAAAGTTTAAACAAAATATTAGAAATATAAAAATGAAAAATTGAATAAATGGAAAGCTGTAACTTGGTATTGCATGAGAAGATTTACTGTAATAAAGATGTGCATTTTCCTTATAGTAAGTTAGAAGTTTAGTAGAAATACAGTAATTAGCCTCATTAACACTGGAATAAATTTGGAAGGTCTGATTTTTAAAAATCCTTTATATATTCTAAATGGCAGTCTTTTGTCTGAAGAACAGCTGACAATTTTTTTTGACTGTTGTTTCTATTCTATTGGCGATTTCTTTTGGTGTGCAAAATTCTTTAAGGAGACCCCATTTTTTTATTCTTGTATTATTTCATGTGCAATTAGTTTTTTTTTTTCCATGAACTATTTGCCTACACTTATATCTTCAAAATTTCTACCTGTTTTATTTTTCAAATGTTTGGGGTTTCTGTTTTAATATTTAGATATTTTATCATTTTTAATTTTAATTTAGTGCACAGTGAGAAACATGGTCTTTGACATTGGGAAATCCACTTTTTTTCAGCCCCATTTATTAAAGAGGATATCTTCCTTCCAGTATACCTTGAGATCATACTCTTAAGTGAAATAAATTGGAACATAAATTATGTTGAAATATTGCATTCTTTCTCTGTTGAAAGAAATCAAAAGTGTAAATAAGGAGCAGTATGTGTGATAAATATTGGGAAATGTAAATAAAATATTCAAGCAGGATGAACAAATGACAGGGGAGGGAGAAAAGAAGAACAGGAAAAGAGAAAATAGGGAAAGAATGGAAAGACAACTTTTGTAAATAAAGAAGGGATGCAAGGTTGGAAGAGGGGAGGGAAAGGGTAAAAGAAAGAAGAAATCAGGGAAAGGAAAAAATGCAAGGTAGGTATACTACTAGTTTCTCTTAGTTCATTGAAAAGAGAGGTTTGTGCTAACATTGTTTTGAGAATTTTGTATGCCCATATTTTGTACTCTCAGTAACTACTTTAAAGATAACAATACACAATATATTAAGTACTGTTATTCTCCTATTATTTTGTTGTAAAATTTTGTTTTACTTTTTCCATAAAATAATAAAAAAGAGGAATCAAGCTATATCATGTAGGAACAAATCCCCTTTGATGGATGTGATCATTATGTATATCTAAAATGTACCAAAAAGAAATTAAAAAATCCCTTTGAATTATTTTTGGAGCTGGTCAATGTAGTTCTGAAATCCAATAGAAATTACTAGAGAAGAAAATATAAAATTTTTAATGATTTCCCTTGATTGCTTAATTTATGTTTCTTTTGAATCAATTTTCTTTTAAAAACAACTTTAAAGTCATTAAAACATAGTATTCAGTATTTTTCACGTTTTAAAAAATGGACTTTGTTTTTCTGAACAGACTCAAATGCATAGCAAAACAGAGAGAAATATATGTAAGGATTTCCCTCCACACCCGCCCCATGCATAGCCTTCTTCATTAGACATTAGAGGATGCACACATCATCATCTCTTGGAGTCTATAGTTTATGTTAAAATTGCACTGGATGTTGTATATCCCGTTTGTTAGAGCAAATTCATGATAACATGCATCTACCAATACAATATCATATAGAGTAGTTTTAGTGCTCTGACATTTTCTATGCCACGTCTATTCATGTTTTCTTTTAGGATTCTAAAATGGAAAACAAAACTGAGACACCTGTGCTCACTCTGTCAATAACACTATACCTTCTATCCTGGTGTACCTAACCAACTCATCCAACAGTCTGGAATAGATATCCAAGATCATTTAGAATCCAATACAACTACAATTTAAATTGGTTGACATTGATGTGGAAACACTAGGATTTTTAAAATTCATTTTTAGTGTTAAAATGAGTCAGAGCTTGTTAAAAATTTTACTTTTCTTATTCATTTATTTTTATTAGTACATAATTTTGCAATACATAATTATTACATTCATTGAAATCATTTACAATTTTAATGTTAAACTTAAATTTGTTCTCAACCCTGTATCCTCTAAAATAATTCTGGAAAAATACTAAACAGCCAGAGAGATAGCTCCATGGCTTAAGTGTCTGCCTGACAGACACAAGGTTCTGAGTTCTATCCCTAGTACCAAATAATTATTATTCATAATAATAATTATTATTATTATTTCAGTGAAATGTTAAATAAAAATGGAAGAATGTATTTTTATATAATGGGACAAGCATGAGTTTTCTTTTTAAGCAATAAAAAACATAAAACCTACTAGCTTAAAGAATAAAACAATAATGAAATAAAATTAAAAATGATTTCTGGAACAAATAATGTAAGGCAGATATGACTGGGAAATATATCTGTGGTACTTAAGATTCAGCATTTATGTTTACATTTCCAAGTATATCAATAATGTCTGCAACCTAATTTTAAAATAGGCAGAAAAGAATTCACACAAAGTAGTAGAGATAACAAATACATGAGCTTTGTTTCACTCACAATAGATTTAGGAGATTTCTTATACATAGGATTTGTGAAGATCAAAAATTTTATACACTATTGACAAATTCATTTCATATGCACTTGGTGGTACCCTAAATCAATGAGGTTTTTTTAAGGGAAATTTGATACTGACCAAAATCTGTCTATCTATTTATCTCTCATTGAGGATGTTTGCGATTCCTAGTAAAGACATTCATCATGAAGTGGTGCCTATGTGTATTGCATCTTAGTCTTCTATACTTCCTCTTCCCATCCATTCTCTCAACTCTCTATTCTTAGATCTTTTTCTCTTGATGAGAGAATTCCTTTTGTAATAATATAATATATAAATATGTTTTTGTGCGTTCCTTAGAAAGTATGACATAAGTTAGCAATAGTTCTACAATAACAAAGGAAGGAATATAGTATAAATATTGATAGATGACTGGTTAGACAAATATAGTAGATACTTGCAATGCTGTGAAGTTGTTAAAAGAATGAGCTAGATTATTGTCCTAATAATTAAAAATAAAAATGATGAAAGTAATATACAGAATAATATATTAATCTAGCCTTTATAAAAACTAATGTATACACTTAACTTTTTCCCCTGCAAATGTGTATAAATATATCTAGTACCAGTGTTCAAATCTATAGGAGAAAGGAAGTTGTAGATGAAGATCTTTTTCACATTTTATGGTGTTTTTAGTATTTCTTAGCTTTATAAAACACATATTAATATAATACTAGACTTTGATAAAATATATATTGTAAAAGATATCACATGAAATATAAGAAGAAAAAGGACTTGGGGATCTCTTTGATGAACTTTCAATAGACACTCTCCTTAAGTGTCTTGGGTGTTTGCTTCAAGTACAAATTGACCATGCTATGGGATGCTCTCCTCTGATTTTTGCATGTTCTTCCTGCCTGTAGGACAATATCCTGCATCATCTATAGTCCTATGCTAACACTTTCTCTCTTCCTGACTAGACCCTTGCTCTGTCAATGCTATTGTTTTCAGGTTCTCCTTGCCTTCTTTATGCAGCTTATTTCCTGAGCCTTCCTAACTGTACATTGTTTGGAATATATCTCCTTACAGTAATTCCAGTGTCATAATTGATTGGTATTTAGAGATGGAGCACTTGGAGGTAAGTAGTAGTAGATGAGGTTAAGTAGGGACCCAGTCATGGCATCAGTGACTTTCTCAGAAGAAGAGAGACCCAAGTTAGTACGTTAATATGTTTGCTCTGACTCACCATATACTGCCCGCTGCCACATTATGATGCAGATGCAGGCCCTCAACTGAAGCCAGGTAGGTGCTGGTGCCATGTTTATGAATGGCTTAGCCTTCAGAACCATGAGCTAAATCTGTTTTTATTTTTTATAATTTTCTTATTCTAAGGAATTTTATTATAGCGACAGAGGATAAACAAAGATGTGTGTGTGTGTGTGTGTGTGTGTGTGTGTTTAACGTATTTGGTATTTGCAGAGTTTTACTATGCATCTTAGACTCATGGTGATACTCCTACTTTCAGCCTCCCCAGTGCTGGGATTACAGGCATGCACCCTGGGGGCTGGCTTGCATGGCATGTAGTGCCAGGGGTAGAACTAGGGTCCCTACTCTTCCCTAAGCAGGTGCTTTTATCTGCTGATCTATCTCACTGGCCTCAGATTTGTGTTTTTATAAAAACTCTAGATGACTTTTCCAGACAGTGGCCATGTGTGTCATTCCTCCTCCATTTGCAGTGGAATATTGTGCTTGTGCATGTGTTCCTGCTCAATTTGTCTCTCTCAGTCTTATTCCTCACTTTCTGGACATAGATTCTGGTTTCCTAGAGGTATAAATTCAACTTGAAGAATGAAAGGGAGCTTTGGGTAAAGATAACCAAAGTAGGAAATGAACTGACACTTTTAATGAGTAGTAGAAGGGATCTGTGAAACTGAGGAGGAGAGATTCCCTCTTCAGGATGCAATTCTCTTCCTGATCTGAGGACCACTGGTTGGGGTAGCCTTAGCTCACTCACCCTGTGCTTTACTGAAAGGTAGAGGGTACACTTGAGCTCCCTGAAGTGGGGAGGACAGGGTACATGGACAAGAGTGTGAACCCAGGAAAGAGGAAAGTAGTGGGGTCTAGAGTGGGGCATGGAGAGGGGAGGACAGGTCATAGACTCCCTGGGGAGGAGAGGCTTTCTAAGGAAAGCTCAACTAGGATTGGCCCACAGAGTAGAGTGCTGAGCAAGAAAGGCTGCTTCCTCTCAAAAGAAGGTGGCAAGGTGAAGAATCATTCCCAGCCAGCCACTTGCTTCCTTCCTTCCACTAACAGATGCCTTTATCAGCCTGAATTGCATTAGTGGCTTGTGCAAAGAAAAAGGAGAACTGTCCCACATAATCTCCTGCTTATGCTGGGAGAATTACCTTGCCCTTTGAACATTTAGTTTATATAAAGGGGTTACATAATTTGTTACTACTTTTCCCTTGCAATTGATGATAACCATTAAGAATGAACTTTTTTTTCCACTTTAAATCACAGATGAAACTTCAAAGTTTCAGATTAAAAGATTCCACTTTATAAGAATCAAAGATAGGCTGTGCAGCTCTGATTTCTCCTGAACAGAACAGGTAGGCTGGCCAAGCATGCTGGTGCACACCTATAATCCCTGTGCCACAGGAGGAGAATCGTTCCAAGTTCAAGACCAGCCGGGCTACAAAGTGAGCTCAAGGCCAGCTTGAACTGCATAGAGGGACCATGTCTCAAAAAGACAAAACAAACAATCAAAAAAGAACAAATAGGTTCCTCTAGGGTCCCTTGGGCCTGGATGCTTTGGCACCCACTCACTGAAGGTGGAGAAGAAAACAGGGCTTCTAGAACCTGAGGGGAGGCTTAGCCATAGGAAGCCCACAAGGCTCAGGGATGCTGCTGTCAGGCTCACAGCTGCAGAAGGTACCCCATCATGATGTACTGAGTACCCAATGGGCCTGGGATGGTGACTCTGAGAGTCAGAGTGTTGTCAGTTTGTTCCACCAACACCACCATGTGGTCAGTGGCTGCAGCAACCTGCATGGTGCAGGCTTACATCACCACTGCCAATGGCCATCTCACATTTGGGGAGGAGCTCCACAGTGGCCAAGAGTGAGGGAGACAATAGTATAGAGGTGGCAGCTCAGGCCGACGTGGGTGGGGAGAGCCACAGTACACTGTGAGCCCAGCAGCAGGAGACTTCTGCACACTGAGGTCAGGAATAACCATTATTCTCAAACTTGAGCCCTTTGCTTTCATAACACAATTATCAAATATTCCTATCCTTTGTGACATCAAAACCAAAGGCAATGAAAGTAAAAGTAGATAAACTGGAAACATCAGAATTAACTTCTGCTGACCAGAGGACACAACGAACAGAGAGAATAGGCCATCTGTGCAATAAAAGAAAATAGTTGCAAATAATATGTGATACAATGTTGATATCCAGCATGCAAAAATAACTTCTACAACTTAATAGCAAACAACTCATTTGAAAATTTAACAAAGGACATGAATAGACATTTCTCCAAAGCAGATCTCCAAAGAGCCAACAAGCACATGTTCAACATAGTTATTAGGGAAATGCAAATCAAACCCACAAGAAGATATGGCCTTATATGCATTAGGGTGGCTGCTATTAAAAATCCTAGCAAATAACATGTTAGTGAGTGTAATGAAAAAGTGCGACTGACAAAGGCTTTCTCCTCTCTCTTGCCTGGGCTTTAGGCAGTTTCTCCTAAGTGTTCTTCCCAAGCTGGCCTTGACCTTTGATCTCTGTCTGTCTTTGCATTTTCAATGTGAGTGAGATTTCTGCTAACAATTTGGCAAGGATTCCTGTACCTCAAATCTGATCAAGTTCTCCACTGGGCACCATATCACAAGTGATGTCAAACACTGACCTGCCTTCAGCAAGAATGTTTTAAGCTTGGTATAACAAGAATCCTCCTCAGCTCCAGTGTTTTCTTTTGGTAATTTTCCACTCACTCATCTCCATTCTGCTCTGATTCTCATGCTGCTCTTTGGCTATAAATCTCCACTGGCACATACCCAATGCAGAAGAGGTACAGTTCTTGAAAGAGGTCTCTTTCCTTATTGCAAAAATGATGAAAAATAAAATCTGCTTTTAGTATTTAACTGCTGTCAGAATCTAGTTTTCTCTAACAGAATCTTTGCACAGTTAATGGGAATATAAAATGATATAATCACTGTGAAAATGATAGAGATTCCTTCAAAAGTTCAAAATTACAATAGCCACATTACCCGGAAATGCCACTACAACCCAGAAGAATTGAAGCAAGCTCTCAAGGGGAATGTCCATGCACTTGTGTTTACAGTGGCATTATGCACAGCAGTGCAGGGCAGGGGCAGCATTGTGTCCTTTGGTGAATGAGTCCATAAATAAAATGTGATTTATTCATTTCAGGGAAACTTAGAAAGAAATTCCTTTTAATTCTTTAAAAAATATTTATTTATTTATTTATTTATTTGGTATAGGGTCTTGCTACACATCTCAGACTCATAGTGATCATCCTGTCTCAGCCTCCCCACCTTTGGGTTTACAAGCATGGGCCATCATGCCCTGTTTCAGTGGCCAGAATGGTGCACCTGGGGTTCTGGGACAGGCATGGCATGTGGTACCTGTGATAGAACATGGGTCTTTGCAATTGCCAGGCAGGTGCTTAGACAACTAAGCTATCTCCCAGCCATGCCCGCCCAAAAAAGGTGTTGTAACAGTGTTACAGTATGCATCAAGCATATGAATATGATAAGTGAAACAAAAGTTACAATATGACTAATATTTTTAATGAATACAGAATACAAATTTTATAAAATAAAAGAAGTTCTGGAGATTGTAAAACCACATAAAGTAATGCTACTAGAGTACATAAATAAAAATAGTTAACATGGTATATCTTATGTGGTTATTTTTTCATAATTTTATTGATAAACAAATAGCAATGAGAGAGTTTCAAATCAAATCGCTA
>NDGM011246201.1:0-13861 GCA_002564305.1 Octomys mimax
ACGGGCTTGGCAAAGCACAGGGACTGCGGTTCGATCCCCCAGCACCACATGCCAGCCAGCCCCTGAGCTGGCCACACATACACACACACAATAAATAAATGTTAAAAAAAAAATTAAAAAAAAAAAAAGAAAAGAAAACAAATGCACTCTTACAATTGTTCAACCATATTTTATGTTCTGGCTGACTTAGAAAACACTTGTTAAAAGGTTAATGATCCGATTATAACCTACTCCCCAAAACTCTCGCCTCTCACATATTTCTTGCTACCCCGGAGCTTCAGCTCACCTAGAACTGTGCCGACCTGGAAGTTCCCGCTCTCCGGCGGCACCAGGCAGTGCGTGAAATTTTCCTAAGTTTCTCCAATGTACCTTTTATATAATCTGATGGAATCTTCCTGTATCTTGACCTCTGCATACTTTCCCTGACATCTCCTTTTCTCTTTCTTTATTTTGCTATTCAGTGTAAACATCACAGTCCATTCCTTAGTCTGTGACCAATACGTGCCAATTCTTTTATCACACCTGTTTCCACCTGGTAGGATGAAGAGCCGTAATTGGAAGAAAGAAAGAAAGAAAGAAAGAAAGAAAGAAAGAAAGAAAGAAAGAAAGAAAAAACAAGAGTAGGTGAGTTTCAACCGAAGAATGTATACTAACTCTCCTAAGTATGTGCTTCTTTGGCCCCAAAGAGACGCTCCGCATACCTGAATTCACTCAGTCATTTCCCCTTCCAACTTTTCCTGTAAATATTTAAAAAGTCTTCACTTTTCAAATCTCTTACCTTAAAGCATCAGACACACAAGAGGAGACATCCTAAGGTGAGCTGTGCCAGCTTCCTGTCGTTATATCTGTGAATAAGTCAGTATCACACGTAGTTATATCATAAGTATTTTTTCTTTCTTCTTCCAGTTTATGTTAGGCAGTGACATTGTTCTAGGTCTGAATTTAATCCCTGTCCTGTATTGTACCTCTTTGATCTCTCCAGAATTTTCACGGCATGTCTGTTAAGCATGAAATTATGCTTTCAGCCCTTTAGCCTATCTCATTAGTTAAAAGCAACAATTATAAAAGTAGGGGGATGTCCTTGCCTTTCACTACTTCCAGGTTTGCCTCAAATCTTCCTAAAATATTGTGTCCTCATTAATGATTTCCAACTTTCTCATTTACTATTCACATCTTTACAGTTAGGCATGGATCCTCCTTATCTGTGGAAATAAGTTTATTTACTTTTTATTTTATTCCTCTCCAAGTTCATCAGTGTAAAAGCCCATGATCATTTAGGGTTTTATGAACAGTTCTGCACTAAGGTCAAGCGTGTCCTGCAAACAGACATATTCGTTTCTTAACCTCCAACACCTGATAACATAATCTTATTCAGAAGTAGTGTCCTTAAAGTCAAATTAACCAAATTAAGGTAAGGTTGCATTAGATTGGGATAGACTTTAAGCCAATTATTGATGTCCCGATAAGGAGAGAGGCACATGGGCAGAGACACACTGTCCGAGCAAGAAGGAGGCAGACTGGAGAGATCACCCATGATTGGATGCCGGGCTTGCTGACCAACACCAAAATCTAGCAGAAAAGATTTTCACTCGGAGCTGCCATCTACTGAGCTGCACTGCTTATTGACCAACAGCTTGAACTTCTAGCCTCTTAAAAGGCAATGAAAAGGTTTCTAATATTTTCCCCAGTTTGTGGCACTTTGTTAGAACAGCCAAAGCTGTACCAGTGCTCAGCACTGTCTGGCAAATGCTTGGGATCACGCTTTGTGCTTTTTCCTACCTCTCCAAGGGAGGCGTCCACAGTGCCATGTTTTCCTATTTACTCACTTTCTTCTCAGGGTCTCTGCAGTTCCCTCATTGTCTGTGTATAATATTTGTAATTCACAGTGTTCTAAATCTGGTCCTCTTCTGACACTTAATATCACTGGCAGGTATCTCTATTGAGTTGCCTATGACCTGGGTCTTGCCCCACATCTCCCTTCTGAAGAACAAACTCCAACCCTGTCACTTACAGCCACACCAGAAAATGGGAAGCTCAAAATAGAGCATGAAATCCCAACCTACTATTCCTGCTCTACAACATTTGTATAACTAATAGACTTCATTTTTGCAGTTTTGTGTTTTCTGAATAACTGAGTATAAAACACAGAAAGCTCCTCTACAATACTTCTTATAATTAATATCTTGAATTAGTGTCACGATGAACCAAAATAAATACACAATTAACTAAAGTGCATGGATTTCCTTAAGGTTTACTCTTCATATACTTTTTTTTTAATAAATAGTAAAGACATGTACCCACCATCAAAGTAGCACACATGTATTTTCCTACATGTAGTTTCTGCCCATGTAGCTGATTTTCAGTGACTCATGTTACAATGAATGAAGGCTGTGACACAAAGAGGGAGCTGATGACCACTCTCTTTATTAAAAGGATGCTCTGTCATACGTACATGAGGAAGACAAAGGCATTCTTAGAGAAATCCCCAAATGATTGAGAAATGTACATGGTACTTACACTTGAGCTGATAGCATTGGAAACAGGGCTGCTAGGGCAGAGTAGGTAGGCTTGGGAGCACCTGGGAACAGAAAACACGCAACATCCTGGGATACCAGGCTGCGGCCCCCTCCACAAGCCATGCCACACTCCATCTGCAGATTCCTTGGCTGACCTGTCAAGATTGCCACATCTACAGCCCAGATGTAAAGCACTTCATACATACATTTTCAGTGCTGACTCCTGCAATGCACAATTTTTTCCTCGGCCTAATCACCCCCTGTGTTCCATTTATTTACCCCTTTTCCCAAAACTATGGCAACCACTCACTGTTCATTGCTGTTATAGTTTAGACCTGAAGGGTCCACCACACCTAGGTGTCATGTGTGTTGAAGGTTAATGGAGACTGGGGGCGGTGTAATCACTGGCGAATTAATTCATGGATGAGTTCAATACATAAGTGTGCTGTTAGAAAATGGGGCTTGGTCAGAGGAGGAAAGTCCATGGGGCATTGCCCAGTGTTCCTCCCCATCTCTGGCTTCACACTTTCCTCTCTGCTTCCTGGCTTCCGTTCTTGATCAGCTTTTCTTTGGCTCTACCTCTCCACTATCCTATTTCTTTATTCTTTTTTATTTTATTATTATTCTTTTTTTGTATTTTTAAGGAAAGGTCTACAGGGTGTTCAGAGTTTCACTACTAGATCAGACTCAAAATGATCCGCCTCTTTACAGCCTCCCAAGAGCTAGGATTACAGGCGCATGCCACCATGCCCAGTCTTAGTTGCCGTTTTAGCGCTCCACTATTCTGTTTCTGCCTCCAAATCAGACAACCATTGAATGAAGCTATGATCTGAAAGAAACGTTTCTTCATTTAAGTTTTGGATGTCACCTGTTCTGTTCAGGGACAGGAAGTTCCTAAGGTAACTGGCTCCATAATTTGACCCAACCTGGAAACTCACATAGTTATCCTTATGCTGATTTTTCTAAATTGGTTTCTTTCTACTCAGTATTGAGTTTCCTCTTGTGATAGTTAGGCTGGATTGCCACTTTGATTGGCGTGGTGGCTGCCTAGGAGCTTTGTAAAAGTATTTTGCATGTTTCAGTTTAGGGTGTCATTTTAGGGTTTGCCTGACTGGGCCATGAGGGCATGACCTGGGGGGTCTACATCTGGTCCTTTGGCGACCCCTTCCTCTCTAGTGTTATTCACTGGTTCTGCTTCCTGGCCACCAGAAGCTAAGCAGCTTGCATCTCCCACACTCTTCCACCATGCTTCTGCCTTGGAGTCAGTCAGCCAAGACGAATCCCATGAAACCATGAGCCAGTTTCAAGCTCTCCTCCTGTAAGTTGTAGGTATTGTGTCCCAGCAGCAGAAAAGCTGGATAATGCACCTCTGCTGTCTCACGAAGAGACAGCGCATTCCTTTTATCCCGATTTACATTTGACTATATGAATGGATATACCACAATATGTTTTTTCATTTGTATTAAAAGGTATCTTGGTTGTTGTAGTTTTTGTGAATTGCAAATAAGTATGTTACAAGCATTTTTAGGTAGGTTAATATATGCACCTAAGTTTTTACCCGTTTGAAGAAATACCAAGGAGCACGACTTCTGGATTATATGGCAAGAGTATATTTAATTTTGTATGAAACTACCAAATTGTCTTCCAGATTGATTGTACTATTTTGCATTCCGATCAACAGGAAATAGACATTTTTATTGCTCTACAATTTCTTTAGCTTTTTGTGCCATAAATATTGTAGGCTACAGTAATTATGAAATATAGCTAGTGATATTTCGTTTTTGTCTTTATAATTCACATGCAGAATATGATTTTAAACCTTTTAAAAATACTTGCATCTTATATATTTTCATTGCTGAGTTGTCTGGATATTTTCCCTGCTTTAAAAATTAAGCTTTTAATTTTCTTACTTTTGAGATTTAAGAATTCTTTCTATATGTTAATTACAAGTATTTTGTTAGGTATGTTTTTTGAAATTTTCCAGTTTTAGGGTTTGTCATTTCTTTCTCTTGACAGTGTTTTTCAGAAAATTGAATTAATTCATGTGAGAATCATGTCTCAATAAATGTTCTCATCAGTGTGATCTCAGTTTAGATGGGCCTTTCTGTAGCACACATATGATGTCATTAAATATATAACTATCTCATAAGGTTCCATTACCTCTAATGAAAGTAGATTAGCAAAAATTACTTATAACTCCCTCTCCATCCGAGTACCCAATCTTACTATACTGAACAGCATATCCTTCTCTGTAGAACCTATGTCTTTGTTTAAATCTGCATCTTTGTATGTATAGGTCTATTTGCCTCTATTATTCTTTCTCTCTCCTTGTTTCTCTTCCTTCAGACTGCAACTTAAATATTATGTCCTAGTGGGCTTGCGGTATTTGCAAATACATACCTAGTACAAATATATGGAATTACTCATTTTTCTCTGAAATTCAGATGTAAGTGGGAATCCTACTTTACTTGCAAACCCAAGTCCTAGGCAAATCTTCCCTGGAATCCTCTAGGATTTGTCCATCTGCCCTCTTTTCTGCTCTCATATCATCCTATCATTATTGCTCACAACACTCATCTTTAAACTATTATTCCTGTATTACATTAGTCACTAGATCATCATTAACGATACAGATGTGTCTTTTTTATTTATTTATTTTTTGATGTGTCTTTTTTAAAATTCCTTTTTATTTTTAAAGAGAGCACAAATTAGAATTAAAACAAAAAAAATTAAATATGATACAAAATTTCACTTAACAGAGTAATGTAAATTTCAAAGTATTTATTGGAACTCATAGTGTTGTCTTTCAACCAGTTATTCATAGTACCAGATATATGCATGCAAAATTGAAGAAGAAAGAAAAAAGAAAATGTATAAGAAATTAAGAAGAGAAAAAGTACAAACAATTGAGAAAAGGAGACAAAATGGATCAAAGCATTGACTGCTTCATTCCATAGACCAGCAATAATGGCACAGTACAGTTATGCAAACTATCCTGATTACATACATAGATAAATCTGTTTCACCCAATCTCTCTCCTGTCCTTCCCCTCAACTCAGTAACTCTTTGCTTTTGAATAAATTCATTCCCTTTCCCAGTATCTATTGTACCCTTCAGCTTCTATTTTTCTCTTTCATGCTCTCACAGTGAGGAGACAATATTGTGTTTGCATGTGAAGGTCTGATTTATTTCATGAATATTTTTATGAATATGTTCTCTAGTTGTATCCATTACCAACAAAAGACTCAAATTTATCTTGTTTTAAAGCTGAATAATATTCCATTGTGTAAAAACACCACATCTTCCTTAGCCATTCTTCAGTTGATGGACATCTGGACTGTTTCCAGGATTTAGCTATGACAAATTATGCACAAACATGGGTGCACATACATCACTGTGGTATGAGGTTTCCAGTTCTTCTGGAAAAGTACCCAGGAGGGGAATAACTAGCTTGAATGGACCCTCAAATCCTAGCTTTTTGAGGAATCTCCACGCTGATTTCCATAGTAGTTGTACCAGCCTGCCCTCCAAACAACAGTGCAGAAGGGTGCATTTTTCTCCACAGCCTCTCCAGCATTTGTTATTGGCTGACTTCTTGATGTCAGCCACTCTTTCTGGGGTGATATGGAATCTCAATGTTGTTTTAATTTGCACTTCTCAAATGACCAATGATGCTGAACTTTTTTTCATGTATTTACTTGTCATTTATATTTCTTACTCTGAAAAGTGTATATTCCTCTGAGATGCCCATTTTTAGATTTGTTCTTCAAATCTGGAGGGGGGGGGCTGCTGTTTTTTAATTCTTGATATGTTCTAGATAGAAGGTCTTTGCTGTGGGGACAGTCAGCTATAATTTTTTCCAAGTTTGTGGGTTTCCTTATTACTCTGTTGGAGATTTGCTTTGAAGTGTAGAAACTTTTCAAAAACATGAGATCCCAGTTGTTGATTCTCTACAGTATTTCCAGTTCAGTTTGGCTTATGTTCATGAATTCTATACCTCTTCCTATGTCTTTAAGATTTCTACCTACATTTTTCTCCAGAAGATTTATTATTTCTGTCTTAATATTGAAATCTTTGATCCATTTTGACTGTAGCTTTGTGCATGGAGGTAGGTATGGGTCTAGTTTTAGCCTTTGGCATGTGGAAGCCAGTTTTTCCAGCACCATTTATTAAGGAGGCTCTATTTCTTCCAGTGAGCAAGTTTGTCTCCTTTACCAAAGATAAGGCTGCTGAGTGTGCTTGAGATTGTGTCTCTGTCTTCTTTTATTTTTTACTTATTTCTTGTGTATTTAGTATAGGGTGCACAGGGTCTCACTACATAGATTGGACTCAATTGTGATTCTCCTGTTTTCCTCCCAAGCGCTGGGATTACAGGTGCACGCCACCACGCCCAGTCTCGATCACTGTCTCAGTGTGCCCTGGGGCCAGCATGGCAGGCTGGTGATCGAAACTCTGACCCCTGCATCTGCCTAAACAGTTGCTTTATTCTGCTAAGCTATCTGGCTGGCCCCGCATCTGTATCTTGTAATCTGTTCTGTCCATCCTCAGGTCTGTCTATGTCAGTACCATGATGATTTTATCACAGTGGCCTTACAGTATAATTTCAGGTTGTGGGGGGGAATGTGTCTTTTTTGGCAGCATGTTTCTAGCATCTAGACAAGCAATGTTTGGTTTTTCACTAATATGTATTAAATATTTGTAAATGAATAGATTAAACATCCTTAATGAAATAAAATTCTTAACCATTTTAGTTTACTGTTGAATGTTCTGTTAAGATGCATTTTGCATGCTCTTTTGAGGTGTTTATCCCTAATTGTTTCTTCTATTAACTTGCATATTCTTCATTTGCAATTTTGAAATCTGTAGAAATTATCTTCACACAATTCCTGGCAGATCTCATGTCTTACTTTATTGAGACTATAACAAAATGCCATGAACTGGGTGGCTTGTTAATGGCAGTCATTACATCTCACAGTGTTGGAGGCTGAGAAATACAGTACCATGGCACAGAGTGGCTTCAGGGTTGTGTGAAGTGCCATCTTCCTGACTCATGGGTGCCTTGTCACTACTCTCTCTCAGGGTTCAAGGAGAAATGCTGTTTTTCTTAGTGCCTGTTATTGTTTGTGTCTAGATTTCCCCCCGAAGCCTCATGGAGAAATGGAATGAGCTTTTAGTTTATAGGTATGAGTGCTATAACCACCCTGGTGTGGTAGCCTGCATACAATACAAGGAAGGAAGAGAGCCTCGCTCCCCGGGCTCCTCCTTTTTACTGTTTCCCACCACCTTGAACTGTTGCCCTCTGCCGTGTGCCACCCTGTCTTGGAGCAGGCTGAGTATGGATTGAAACCTCCATAAACTATCAGCTAATTAAACCTTTCCTCCTTTAATTTTGGATGTCGCGTATTTTGTCACAGCAAGGAGAGAAAAGTAACTGAGACAGTGCATTACAAGGGCGCTAATCCCATTAATGAGGTGTTCATTCTCATGACCTAATCATCTCAAAGCCCCCATTTCTGACACCTTCATATGTAGAATTTAGTCTTCTATGTGGAAGAGATTTAGAAGGCAAATCCATATTCAAATCATAGCACCTCAGCTTCCCTAAGGACAAAAACAAAAACAAGCAAAATTCACTGGAAGCCTGGTAATCCTGTCCCCCACCTAGTTTTCAGTGAAAGATTGGATATTCATTCCTCGGCTGAGTCAGGAGATGATGGCTTTAGTGGGAGTGCACTTGCTTACTCAATTTAAGGTTTTGAAAAAAAAAATCACTGTTCTGTTAGATATCTAAATTAGTACTTTTTCTGCAATGCCTTCTGAGACATACTGATTTCTTAGGTTAGTAATAGGCATTTTTCAAGAGCAAACCAATTACAAAATTATCAGCTAGGTAAAACAAGTTTATAAATTTTCTATCCTCTAGGATGCTTTGGATTCTTTCACATGTTAATATACATAAGAGATGTGGTGCAATATTATTCATTTTCCTACTCTAACTAGCCACTAACTATTTTTGTTAGGTAACACCTAATTCGGGAAATACTGATATAGATTTTGATGGTGTCCTCCAAGTAAATATGTAAGAATTTCATTGTTAAATATGGGTTCTTTGGAATGCCTGATTTACAGTTACGATTACATAAGTTATCTAATAGACCAAGCTATCTTCAGTCAAGTCTTGTTTAGAACTTGAGACCAAACAGTCTCCAAAATAAATGTCCTTGGGATTTAGTATATGTAAAATAAAGTTTGCATTTGATACAGACATTGGTAAGCCACAAGGAGCTATGTAAAATATTTGAGTAGTTGTATATGATTTGGATTGCTGAACATTTAGTATTACTGGATTTTAAAACAGGAACTTCAAAGGTAAAATACAATTCTCACTAATGAAAAGCACATGCGGTATTCCTGAAATCCCCATGGGCAACAGTCAGGGTAGGCTGACGTGTGATCAGAGTTCTTGGCCACCTGTGAGCTGCAGTTTGCAGCCCTGAACTTCTCCCTCCCTTCCAAATCATGCTTACCTCTCTAGTTAGAATGAGAGTTTTTCCAGAGAGTTTTGTACATACACTGTTGCCTATAAAAGGTGACACATCAAGTTATGGGTACTTGAGTATCAGTATGGGTTTATTACTAGTATGTGCCATGCAAGTAGCATTTAATAATATTGCTGTTATGCCACAGAGGTAGCATTTAATAATAGCTATGGTTCATTCAACCACATGTGACATGTACTAAGCTTATCATCTATCTCAGGGTAGTGCCCAGAGCGAATACTTTTGATCACTTCATGTGTGCTACACACAGTGCTCAGGTTTTTCTTTTGCTTAGTTCTCTCAATAACCCCTTGAAATAGGTCTTGTAAATCCATCTACTTTACAGATAGTGAAACTGAGTTTTAAAATACTTAAGTGACTCAACCTGCACTCTTCAACCACAATACAAGGTCCCAGTTGGGATAGATCTGAGAAATGACACAGAGGTCAGTATTCTTAACAATTTTCATTATAGAATAAATCAGGGTGGAGAAACTATATCTATTTTGTCCAGAGTTTTGATAGAGGAGGCACATCAGTTGCACTGGGGAAACGTAAAGATAGAAAGTGTGTGAAACTGCCAGTCAGTGGAAGCATCACGTGTGAGCATAAAGTGATAAGAACATGGTTTGGCTCTGTGGACAGAAGGCTAGAGGAGGAGAGTAAAGAATAAGGGGCTGCTGGCATTCTCAACAATCCTGCTTCCAACTTTAAGTGAAATCTTCAGTTATTTTAGATCGTATATTCTGTCTAATTTATAAGCTGTCAAAGTAAGTTTGAATAGATGTTTTTCACTGCTAAAATCATTAGGAAATAGACCACTTGAGGTCAGGGTAACACCAAAAAGAATTTCTAAGTCTCTAAAGCAGGCCACATTGCAAACTCCTCCTAAGTACCTAGCACCGTCCTCAAATGGCTTTGCTTACATGAAGGTTGGGAAAGGAAGGGGCCTCTCCAGTCACAAAGAGGATACGCCCTAAGAATCTATTCCAGTGGTATGACAAGTGTCAGACATAAGTCACATGAGTCTCCTTTCTTAAAAACAGGGGTCAGTAGGTAATGCTTTTTCCTAGTGGGAATGAAAAGCAGTTCAATCATGAAAAATTAAGCTTTCAAAACTGAACCTATTAGAAATTTCATGTGTAATATTTTCATATTCTATAATCATTTTAGTATATCTTTTGTCTTTTTATATAAATAGTAGCTCTCTTAACATCTCCTAGCCCTTTCTGGAACATTCTCTGGAAGGACTGCCCCATGTAGATTGATATTAATAGAAAGTGACAAATGAATAATGCCAGACACTGCTACTAAGAGGCTTTGGAACATAGAAATTAAGAACCTCTAATGACTGTTATTTGATTTCGAATACTTTTTCTCTAGAAAATTTATCTAAAATAAAAATGTTAATTTTATTTCTTACAAGGATGTGGAGATCATTTATAATACTGGAAACATTGCAAGCATTAATATAGCAAATTATTATCTCATTAAGTCCTTCTGTGAAGGGCATTCTGTGACATATATTTTATTATTATTCATACTGTGGAGATGAAGAAGCGGATTCAGAGTACAAGTAATTTATCCAAAGTTGCATGGTTGGTCCACCGAAGAGCTAGAAGGCAGAATCTGAAAATCTAATTTCATAGCTAGCATCTGTAAACATTGCAGTATACATGGTCTCTTGTGGAAAATCAGAGTTAGGGATCCAGCTCCTACCCTACCACATCCTTTATTTCTTGAATTCCCCTTCTGTAAAGTGAAGGGTCAATCTAGCTCACCCCTAAAATTCATTAGAGGTTTAATGTTTTATGACTTTCTCTAATTGTTATAACAAAACTTTAGAGAAATGGCTCCTTGAGCAACATCCAAAATGGGTCATATTATAAATGAAAAATTAGGAAGAATGAATGGTGATTTATGAGAGGGGAAGTTAAAATCATACATATTAATAATTTCTGAAAAACAGTGAATTCATTTAGTGTTCTCTGTCCACAGGAAAGATTGCTTTTGCAGATGCCTCTGGCAATTGCAAACTTAACTGTGGAACTCAGACCTGGAAAATGCTTTTTGTTTGTTTGTTTTGTTTTAGGAATTTGAATTTGGACAGGTAACCCAGAGACTGTTTTCCGCAGTTTCAGCCACAACGAATGGTATATTAGAAAAAGGTTGCCAAGGATCTTTCAACTCTGTTTCTAAAACATGCTGTCTGACTTTCTTTGGGTGTGACCAAAGGACCTTGGTCTTCGCTTGTTTTCGAGTGAACTTTTCCTCTTTGTAATTCCATCTTCCATTCCATTCCTTTTCAGCCGTCAAGCATGTTTTGCTTTACACTGTGATAAGGGGATCAGAGACAGCGTCCCCACATCTAAGGGGAACTTAATCAACTGCCAGGGATACACGGGTGCCATAGTGCGGAAGCTTCCTGCCTAGAAGCGGAAGAGATCGCCGGATTATTATTTTTGATTTTGTTGATAGGGGGAGAAAATTAGGTAGCCTTGAGAACAAGGTCCTTTTGCCTGTGAACCATTGTGAAAGGATGCAAGGTAAGCGTCGCCCCCTTTGACCCTCAACTAACCTTTTCCTTTTGACATATGTTTTGAAGTGCTGGCCATGTTGATTTCCATGGCTGTTTGGGTACAAGTTTCCTAGAAACTTGCTGCCCCTAAGTCTTTAATCACTTTTTGAACTTTGAATATTAACATTAAGGATGCCTTCCTCATGGAAGATACCCAGCTGGCACTGACTAGGAAACTTCCTCCAAGGGGTAAGCGGCCCCTCACCCAGCAACACAACTATGAGGCCTCACAACTCAGAAGCCAAGTCCTGTAAGCTCCTTCAGCCTGCAAAACTGAAGTGGAAATTGTAGCCTGAGCTCTTCTTGTGGTGCAGTCCCAGAGAAGTACAGATTTCTACGGCATTTTACAAGTTATTTTAATATGAATCAGGCTATTGTGTTCTGAGATTTCTGTCTTTCAAGTCATGAGGGTGAGAGATGAAAGCATAAACATATAGCCAAGGTGAGAGGGGACTGATACAGCAAAAAAGGAAGTGAAGTGAGAAGAGGTCATTTTTGGCAAAGATGTTTTCACTGTGGAATAACCAGAAATGTGCTATTAATTATAAGCACAAATGGTAGGGCCTTGTAGGGAGAGAAGAGCATTTGTTGCAGACATTAAATTCTGGCGCTGTCTCTTTGGGACATCTTTGCTACCAATGTTTCCTTTCTGAAACCTTTGCTTCCTTTTTAGTCTTGTTTAGGAAAAAATAAGGTCGCATAAATGGAATGGAAATCAAGTCTCTTTAATATCCAGGGCAGATGCTGGCAGCCTTCCAGAAATGCTTTTCCAAAGCACTGGCCTGAAGTTTTCGTTGTTGAGGGGGAAGGGAAAGGGGATTTGGGAACAACTGAGAACCCCCTGGGGATTATCGCTGGCTCAGACACCTTTTGACAGAACTTTAGAGGCTGAGCCACTGGGAAGCCCTGGAGCCCCGGAGATCGTGGAGGACTTCCTGAAAGTAGGCATGTGGGAAGAGCCAAGCCAAGGCAGGAAAATCAAGACAGCAAAGGTGCCATCTCTTTGTGCTGTTCACGGGCGTTTGCCTCCAATTTCTGAGCCCAGTTAAGATCATTTCCTGTGAATTGCTGCCTAGATACTGAATATCTAATGAGCTCATTGTCAGCATAATCATGCTCATTAAATATGATGACAAATTCAATGCTTAAGAAAAATGTGCATATTTGTTTTGCTCTCCTGTGACTTTGCAGTCCGTAGCAATTCGTTTCACCTTTTATTTTTGGAGCTCTCTCAGACTGGCTCCTGTATCCTTTGGATGTGGTCTGATCTTTTCCACCCGGGCTTTTCCTTTCCTTCCTCGAGTGCCACAGTGCATTTCAGGCTCGCTGTTTCCCCCGACCAGCCATGTATAGTACTGTATAGTACGCTGTGTATCCACACAGTTCTGTCACATTGTCACATCTTCCTCTTTGTCTTTCCTTTTCTCCTTTGCATCCCTCCCCCTCTGTTTCTCCCTACACATCTGTGTATAATAGCTGATTCTAATCCAGTGCCACAGTTCCATGTGAGCCTTCCACATTGCTTATTCTACAAAACTGCACGGCAAGAAATCTAGCTTCCATTATTTACAATGTTTGTTCGATCAAGTATATGAGAAAAGCACCTTCAAAATTTCCAATCTGTATCTAGCAGTTTGGCTTTTATTATATAAAAAAAGCAACATTTCTATTCTATTATCATCTTTAGAATTATTCTCTGGCAAATATTGAATATCAATCTGTTGTGGAGAATACTAATAACATCAGTAACTATATCTCAAGTTTTACCATATAGGGGGATATTTGGACTGCACGAAGCCCTAATCATCATGCTTTTTGCAGCAAAGAATGGAATTAAGAAACGAGCATAAGGAATGGCTTGAAATATCTCCACATAGAAAGAGGGAATACTAATTGTGTGACACATAGACTTGAGCTCCAGGGAAGATAGGTCCGTCCACTACCATCACCCGGGAGAGGCTGGGCCACATGTATATTCATGACTGTACTGATTTGTCTTGTGATTAATTGTTTGCCACCATCTATTTGTTTTATGCATGGACACATTTTTATATATTTTGCCAAAATAAAGAAAGTCTGAACGTAGTTAATTTGCAGAAACTTTGGAAGCTATCTTGGTCTTTCATGGTAATTCCATTTCTTCTTTTAAAAGAGAAAAGACTTACATTTTTTAAAAAAATATTTATTTATGTGTGTGTGTGTGTGTGTGTGTGTGTGTGGCCAGCTCA
>NDGM011246220.1:277-13396 GCA_002564305.1 Octomys mimax
ATTAGGAAACAAAATCCAACAATGTGCTGTATACAAGAAACACATTTAACACATAAAGACATTTATAGGCTGAAAATCAAAGGATGGAAAACAATATTACACGCCCCAGCACCTCAGAAAAAAATGGGTAGCAATCCTGTTCTCAGACAGTCTCAACTTCAAACCAACAATGATCAAGTGAAATAAAGAAGGCCACTATAGGGGAAAAATTCAAGAGGAAGAGTTAACACTCACAAATATGTATGCACCAAACACGGGAGCAACTTTGCATGGCAGTGGAAGATATAAAAGCAAGCAAAAAGGAAGAACTAGCCTCTTTTCCTTGTTTAGGCTACTTGCCCTAGGGCAGGTATAGCACTCACACCCCCAATCCAGCACTAGGCAATAAACCAATCACAAACTTTAGAGACACCCACAAAAGGACATGAAGCACTGGGGGGTGACATTAGACACAAACCGTAACACCAATGAGTATAGTTTATAGTTCCTTTGTAATCCCCATCAGCTACAAAGCAATGTTTTCTAAACTATACCTTCTATTAAGTAATGTTTTCTTTTTTATGAATTTAGGACAGGGTCTACAGGGTCTACAGTGTCTCACTACGTAAATCAGACTCATAGTAATTCTCCTGTTTTCAGCCTCCCAAATGCTGGGATTACAGGCACACACCACCATGCCCAGTGTCAATCCCCATCTCAGCACGGCACACCGGGTATCCAGCCACAGCTTTTGCACTCTGCCAAAGCAGGCGCTTTTGTATGCTGAGCTATCTGGCCAGCCCTATGAAGTAATGTTTTCTAAAGTAATTTTAATAATATTATCATAGACCACTTGTAGTTGGAAGTATTCAGATTAAGTTAGCCTGCAAGAAAGAAAAGGCATTACATGGCGTCTTTATCCATTATATCTTTGGCAAAGTAATGCCAAATAACCACCAACCTCAGCTGCATAGGACATTAAGCATTAATCACTCCCTTGGAGACAGCAGGTTGGCTTTGCTGACCTTGGCTAGTTTTGTTCACATGTGTGGTTTCATGTTTCCAGGAACATAGCCCTAATGTAGAACTCAAGTTTGCTTTCAAGCTCTGCTTTCATTAAAGCTGTTAACATTCTCTTGCCATAGGTCGTATGGTTGAATTCACAATCATGAGAAACAAAATGTGTTCTACCCCTTGATAGGAGTTGCTGCAGTTCTATTGCAAATGACAGGAACAGAGGGAGGAATGAGGGATTGGGGCCATTAATGATGTCTTCCTACCCACAGGTTCAGACACTTGTCCTTGAAAATTATAAGAACTATATTGTCCTTAAAATTCTTTGACATGATACATTATTTTTATTTTATGAAATTGAGTCCCTCTTCCTCATAAATGAGAAAAGGGATTTAAGCATTAGGATGGCTAATTGAAATATAAAAGTTTGGAAGAGGACTCTTTTATTTTAGGGTCTTTTTCTTTTATATAAGTTTGTTTTAAGGTTAAAACTAAATTGCTATCTTACATATTAGCAGCTACTTTCCTTGAATGTGGAATTATTTGAAATGTAGAAAATTTACTTAAATGAGCCTCTGATTAAATTAAGAAAAATACGTAGATTTATATTTGATCATATTTCATGAAATAATTTTGGCACTTTCTGGGGGAAATGAATATGATTTTATCCTCTACCCTTATTGTCCTATTTGGTGTCTGCCTAACCATAGGCAGCTTTGTTAAACATTATATTTCTCATGATGATACAGTACCAATTTCAGTCACTGTTGTCGATTGGCCATTATGTAAAATTTGTAGTAATATTCATTGCATTTTTGTGTTTTTCAGAAATAGCCAGGCAAGCAGCACAAATAAAGCTTTTAAGAAAACTGCAAAAGCAGGAACAGGCTCGGGTTGCCAAAGAAGCGAAAAAACAACAAGGTAGGTGATGTAAAATGTATACTTGAGAATTGAGTGTTGGAAAAGTCAAAAGAGGCTTCCCCGGTTCATTGCTTACATGGTGATAATCTAGGCTTTTGTTTTTCATCATAGCAATAATGGCTGCTGAGGAAAAACGGAAGCAAAAGGAACAGATAAAGATTATGAAACAACAGGTATGTTTATGCATTAAACTCATGTTTAAAATGTGGGCCTACTTTTGAAGATTTATTGAATTATGTATATTCTGATTTTGGTTTTTTAAAATATATTTCACATTAATGTTATGCATCTTATTTTAAAAGTTGGCATCTTTTATTAGATTTCACCTAGCTTTTAATCAAGTCTCTCTCAAAACTTGGCATGCAGAAGACCTTGAATTTAATCTCTAGCACTGCAAAAAATGAAAGCAAAAGTTTTGGGAGAATTTTTTTTTCTGTTTATACAGATTTTCTAATTGGTATTGAATTCTTTAAAACTTTGGGTGTACAGTGTATAAACATTTCAATTTGCTAGTAGATTTTGCAAGCTGACATCCTGAATATATTAAAATTAATATAACATTAAATGAAAGATAATGCTTGTGCATTTAGAATCTAATGAACAAGTATTTTGAAACACAGATACTAGTAAAATCAAATTCAAATTATACAGAATAAGATTTTTTTCTCACTTTTGAATGCTTTCAGAGTTGCTTAAAAATTGCTATTGCCAAAGAAATGATAAAAGCACTATTTTAGCATATCCAAGAGTCATATCTTGTATCTACAATATCCCTCTTAAGTGATTTTCAGAATTAAGTTTGAGTAAGTGAAGTAATTTTTATATTATTAGTACAATGTTAAATGAAAAGATATTCAGATTCATTTAAGATTAGATATGTGTAAACTACTCTCCCATATTCACATATTCACAAAACATTAAAGCAAAAGGGAAATAGTGAGAAAGTTGTATGGTTTGAAAAATTGTAAATAGCAAACAGTATTTGGTATAATAGCTTGTTTTGTATTTCGTATGACTTATCTTAGGGTTTCTTCCAGTACTGATGAAACAATGTAACCAAGACAGTTAACACAGAGTTGGAATTTAGAATTCAGAGTTTGTAGACAGGCAGCCTAGAGTTAAATGCGCACACTGTTACTTAAAAAAATTTTGTGGCCTTAGATGAAATGAAGTCTTTATTTCCTCCATAATAAAGGAAGGTAACTATCATATCTGAAAAATAATTGAGATCATGAATGTAAAGTGTCAGTACCTGACACCAAACACTTAGTTTTTTTAGAATGTATATAAAATGTCAAACTGTATTGCATGTTCTTTTAAAATAATTGTTAGTTGTAAACATGAACTTTTATTGTGCCTTTCAAACATTGTAAACCTGACTTAAAGTAGGTAGACTACAGAATATATTTGTTAAAATATGTTTACTGATAAATATATATATATAAATCGAGGTTACATCTCATTTTAAAAAAAAAGACACTGCTATTTATGTTATACTTTCCATGGTTTATCCTATTTGATAATGGTTAAAGGCCATCAGATCCCATTAGTTCGCAGATCGGACTGCTAGTGATTCTCCTGTTTTCACCCTCTCAAAAGGGATTACAGGTGCATGCCACCACACCCAGTCTCAATCACTGCCTCAGCAGGCCCTGGGGGCAGGGCCCAGCAGGGCAGCCTGGGAATTAAACCCTTGACCCCTGACTCTGCCTAAGCAGGCTCTATAATCTGCAGAGCTATCTGGCAAGCCTTTGTCATTAGTACTTTATGTTCAGCTTTCTGATCCTAAAGTCCATGGCTACAGCCTAAATATGGTATTTGCTGCTCAATTTAAAAAGTTGGGTTCTTAAGTTTTAAATAGCATTAATATAAATAGACTGTCTTAGATACTGCGGAGACTCTATTCTGAGGCTAATCTGAGCACATTATGTGAAAATTCCTGCAAAATGAATCAAAAGTATAGAAAAGTATGGCCCAATTCTGTAATATAGTGATTGTGTTACATGCACATTTCTGTCTTTTTTTCTTTTCTTTTCTCCTGAAGTATCAGGGATTGAACCCAGTGCTTTGTACTGTGCTACTATGTCACATTTTTGCCCTGTTTTTAAAATTTATTTATTTTTTGTTTAAGTTTGTCAGACAGGGTAATGCTACAGAGTTTAGGCTGGTCTTGAACTCACTATATGTACCCAGGCCAGCCTTGAAGTCACAGGAATTCTCTTGTCTAAGCCTCCCAAATGCTGGAATTACAGGCATGCACCACCATGCCCAGCTATTTTTTTTTTATTATTATTATTTTGAGACAGACTTTCACTAAATTGCTGATGATAGGCTAGCATTGAACATTTTATCCTCCTATTTCAGCAAACTGCCAAGATCACATGCCTGTGCCCTGCTATAATGACCTTCCCCCCCCCCTTGGGCCAGAGAGATAGCTCAGCTATCTAAGTGCCTGCCTGACAAGCATAATTACCTGGGCTTGATCCTCAGAACCCCATGCCATGCTGGCCCCACCCCGGGCATGTGGAGCCAGCCACTGAGACCTGGCATGGAGGCGCACACCTGTAATCCCAGCGCTGGGGAGGCCAAACATAAAACAGGAGGATCACTACCAGTTTGAGCTGCATAGTGAGACCCTGTACCAAATATATTTTTAAAAAATGTATTCTCATCAATGATAATTTGGGACTTTGAAAAGGAACTTAGCAATAATATTATCAGCAATGTACTTTTGGCAATGTGCTTATTGAATATGAGTTAATATTTAAAATGTAAATTCTTGCCAAAATTTAGATGATCACTAAATTATAAAACATAACCTACTACCAGTTCATTAAATTTAAACATTAGATATACCAATTATAACATGTAAATAATTCCATAGATTGTTAAATTAAAATTGACTTTAATTTTTAAAAAATTTTAAATAGAATAAAATACTTAAAATATTAGAAATGATAAAATTTCACTAAGCAAAATGATAGGAATTCAACAATGGTTGTCATATTGCATATTGTTGTCTTAAAAGTAGTTTTTCAGATTACCAGATATAAGCATATGAAATTTATCAAAAAATTAGAAAAAATTAAAAAGGAGAGAAAAAAAGTAAACATATTTCTTTCAAGGGACCAGCAGAAATCAGCAGTACCATTATCCAAGCTATCCTGTGTATATACATAGATATTTCTTCTTCACTTCTTTCTTTCCTCATTTCCCTCATCCCAATAGTTCCTACCCTTTGAATAGTTTCTTTCCCTTTCACTATATCTATTTTCCTTTACAGATTTTATTTGTTCTTTTAGGTTCTTACACTAGGGAGACAATATGATATATCCACATGAGGTCTGATTTATTTCACTTATGAGTATGATCTCTCATTGCATCCATTTCCCTATAAATACCTCAAGTTTGTCTTTTTTATAGCTGAGTAATACTCCATTGTATGAAAATACCACATCTGTTTTATCCATTCCTCAGTTCATGGATATTTGGGTTGTTTTCAAGATTTAGCCATGACAAATTACACTGCTATAAACATGGGTACACATATATCACTGTGATATTATGTTCTCAATTCTTCTGGAAATATACCCAGGAGAGGAATACCTGGGTCAAATAGGACCTCTAATCCTAGTTTTTTGAAGAATCTATACACTGATTTTTCATAGTGGTTATACCCGCTTACACTCCCACCAACAGTGGAGAGGGGTTCCTTTTTTCCCCACAGTACCTCCAGCATTTGTTATTGGGTGACTTCTTGAGGATAACCGTTCTTTCTGAGGTGAAATTTAATTTGCATTTTTCAAATGACCAATGATGTTGATCTTTTTTTATATATTTATTTGACATCTGTATCTCTTCATTGTTTATGGCAGAAGGATTTTTTTTTGAGGGGGGGAGTGCTGGCTCAGAATGCCTTCAGGGTAGGTTTGAGTCCTGCGGATCGAACCACAGCAACCTGAGCCTGACTGCTTTGTTGAAGCAGCCACTTAAAGAACTGAGCTAGGGGGCAGGCCCCCTGCATTTCTTCATTTGTGAAGTGTATTTATCTCATATGCCCATTTTTGCATTGGGTCTTTGAATTTTGAAGCTTGATTATTTTCTTTATATGTTCTAGGTAGAAGTCCTTTGTCTGAGGGATGGCCAACTGTAATTTTTCCAAATTTATGGGTTTTCTTTTTTACTCTTATTAGTGATTTCTTTTGATGTGCAGAAATTTTTAAAGAAGATGAGATCCCAGTTGTTGATTATTTGAAGTATTTCCCGTGCAGTTTGGTTTTCATTTAAGAACTCTATGCCTATCCCTATGTCTTCAAGTTTCCTACCTGCTTTCTCTTCCAGTAGATTTAGTGTCTGTTTTAAAATTTAAATCTTTGATGCATTTTCACTTTAATTTAGTGTATGATGATAGGCATGGGTCTAACTTTAGCTTTCAGGTGTGGAAAACCAGTTTTTCTAGTACCATTTATTAAAAAGGCTGTCTTTCTTCCAGTGAACATGTTTGTTCCCTTTGTCAAAGATAAGGTGGCTGGATGTGTTTGTAATTGTATCTGCATCTTCTAATCTGTTTCATTGATCCTCATGTCTGTTTTTTTTTTTTTTTTTTTTTGCCAGTACTATACTTATTTTACCACAGCAGCTTTGTAGTACTTTGTATTATAATTTCAAGTCAAGTATTGTGATGCCTCCTACCTGTCCTTTGTTGCCAGGGTGCTTTTGCTATTCTAGGTCTCTTCTGGCTCCAGATGAATTTGAGGAGTATTTTTTCTAGATCTGTGAGATATTCTAGTGGTATTTTAGTTGGGATTGCATTGAATGTGTATAAAAATTTTTGGAGAATAGACAAATTGATCAATCCTAAAGATTATTTTTAGGTGAACTTTTTGTAGTGAAAGCAATATTATATTATGATATTCAACACAAATTTTAGAAAGGAAATTATTACTAATGACATCTATCATAATTGTGATACTATATGCTTTTTAAAGCATTTTATATAATTATGGCAAAGTATTTCATCCAGTTTTATAGAACAGTAGTTATTATTTGCTCAAAGTCATTCAATAATTGACAGTAACATGAAACTATCTTTTCTGACACCAAATATACTGTTCTTCCTACTTATCTTTTCTATATTTGTTTATAATTAAGTACTGTTTGTAATTACAAATGTTTATAAAGCTTCTTAGGAGATAGAAGTTTAATCTACTTGACTTACCTGATTGCTATATATTTACCATTTGTATTTTATAAGTTATGAGAAATTGTATAAAATCATCTGAATTTAAGACATGAAAATTATGTAATTTCATTATAAGTAATTGTTCATATCTAAACTGGAAAGACTTTAGTGTTTGTATCTTAAACTATTTGATTCCAGATAAATATCTTTTACCTAGGTATACAGTTTATTTTATAATCTCAAGTTATCATAATTGTTCTTACAGGAAAAAATTAAGAGAATACAGCAAATAAGAATGGAAAAAGAACTTCGAGCACAGCAAATTCTAGAGGTAGAGTTACTAAATTTAATATAATTAAATTATAATTAAAATAATATAGTCATATCTTTCATTGGCTGTAAAATAAATTGATATGTTTACCAGAAATTCTCTTTAAACGCAATCATACAGTAAGACCTTCTCCAAAGCTTATTCATCAAACTCATTTGATCCTAGCAATAAAAACAGAAAAAAAAAAAGAAAAGAAAAAGAAAAGGCAGGAAGAAAAGAAAAAAGGGGTGGGGACAGAAGGGAAGGAGAGAGGGAGGAATGGCTCCAGCAGCCAGTGTAGTGTCACAAAGTTCATGTGTTACAGCTCTTGTTCTTCATCCTCTCTTCCCCTCCTCATTTATAAAAACATTATTTCCAATTTTTCCTTTTTTTCTCATCACTTTTTTTCTCTTTCTGTTTTCTTTGGAAGAGTATAGTTATGGAGGTGGGGAATCAAGCTATATCTTGTGCAGGAACAAATTCCCTATAATGAATATCATCATTATGTAGACTTAAAAATGTACCAATAAACAGTTTAAAAAATGTTCTTTAATTTCTGAAAAGTTATTATGTACTATCAGATGTTTTAATTTTGAAACAAAGTTTATAAAAATAAACATTGTAAAGTAAAATTAAATTTTAATTAAGATACAGCAATTTTGTTAGTGTGGTTTCTAGCATACCTTTTCCCTATAAGCTGACTAGACAAGCAATAGAGAAGACCTGTAGTGTCAACAGCAAAAGTAATAGCCAATGACAGCAGGAAAAACTACAGAAGAACTTCAGCTAGCATATACAGGAACTCCCAAAGCTTAGCAAAAGCTTTTAATCTTTTAGTTGAACAGCAAGCAGTTTTCAACACCTTAATAGCCCGAAGACATTACTCTATCAAGCTATGCAGTATAATAACCAACGTTCAAAATAATTGCCCTGAGTCATCAAGAAAAACTCAAATTATGGTTAGTGTTTTATTATTATTATTTCTATCTGAAATAGTAAAAGTAAACTTTTAATGTTTAAAATTAGTATAACCTCTAAGCTATTCAGAAAACTGCTACTTTATAGAGCATTTAATCCACTGAGGGCTCAAGATAGCAGAGGTTTTCTATTGTATCTTTTTTCCTTCTAGAAATACACATATATTCCTTTACACATTTCACTTTAATTTTTAAATTCCCAAGTCAAAATACTTTTATCTTCAAGTAAATTGATGTGAACTACAACATAGTAATTCTGTCAATAGATATTTAATGAATTAAAAATTGTGAAACTCACATTTGAGAGCATGTTCACGATGGTCAAAACATGCTTCATGAAAGACACAAGTTTTCCTTCTGTGAAGAAGAAGAAATGTTTGACCTTAACCACAATATACAGATATAGGTAAAGTCAAATTCAATGCTTCACTTAATGTTTCTAGCAAAATAATAAATTTATCTAAAATTGCAAGTACTAAAAGAATTTTCAAATAATCATGTGCCTTTTTAATTTTATTTGAAGTTATAAAAATATAATAAATGACAAAGTCATTTTGTCTATGATGGTTTTAAGATAGATTAGCAAACAATATTTCAGATTGTTAGCATTTTGTGAAGAAAAATCTTTCATATTTTACTAAGTATAAGAATTTTCCACATATTCTAATGCTAACCTATAAATAAGAAACAAAATCTATGTTTTAAGTTTGATAACTGGGGGAAATATGTAATTGTCTACATATATATATGTTACACATTGTTTTGTATGTTGTGAGGCATGTAGCTGCATTTCAAGTCCGATTATTTCCAAATTTTAGTGGTGTTGTTGCATGACTTTGAGACCTGTTTTGCATGCACAGGCTAAAAAGAAAAAGAAAGAAGAAGCGGCAAATGCTAAATTATTGGAGGCCGAGAAACGAATAAAGGTTAGTTTAGATGACAGAGTTTTTATTTTCCAAAAAATGAAAACTATATGTTTATCAACATTGACTGACCATATGACAAAATAGCTTTTCTCAAAATGACTATAATCTAAACATATTTAGCAGATATATGTATAAATGTGTGCTTTTATTTGTATGTAAATTTTATGTATATTGTGTATGTTTTATGTTATTATACAGGTCTTATGTAGTTCTTAGAGTTCTTTAAGTAGGAAAAATCAAATCAGAAATACAAACTATTGCATAATACCTGTATATAGTTTTGATTGATAATAATGACCATCTCCAAATTGTTTTGTGTCACTTATGTTTGTTTCAAACTGTGTCACAATTACAGCTCCCTTTATTATTGTCCAGCACTTGTTTTACCTATTAAAATGAAACACATATAGAAACACATTTCTTTTTTTGTAAATTTGATACAGGGTTTCACTACACAGTTTGGACTTGTAGTGATCCTCCTGTCTTGGCCTCCCCAGTGCTGGTGTTATAAGTGTGCACCACCATGCCCAGTTTCTGGGCCTGCACTGCACACCTGGGGTTCTGGAGGTGGCATAGCATGTGGTACTGGAGATCAAACTCAGGTGCTTGCACTTTCCAGGCAGACACTTAGACCACTGAGCTATCTCCTCATTTCTCAGAAACAAAATTCTGTCATGTTAGTTACTGTAACTTAAAAATGTTTCGAGGTACTTTTTTTTATTCCCATGAAAGAAGCAAAAAGAGATGCTCCATCCCTTCCTCATATATGTCTTAACAGTAACGTCTACTTTGTATAAATAGGTTCTGAAAGGGGACGCTGTATAAACCTCTTGTTACTGTGAATAGCCACCACAAGTATACCTTTTAAACCCAGAAAACTGCTTTTGTTTTTGTTTTTTTAGGGGTTGGGAGAGAGGAACTGATGCTGGGTATTGAATCCAGGGCCTCAAACATGCTAAGCACAAGCTGTACTTCTGAGCTACATCCCTTTCTATTGGTTATCTTTCCAACATAGATTCACACTTCATTATATTACACTTCTACTCTTTTATGCACATGCTTAATATTGTTTCATCTAGATTTTACTTTTATAAAAATAATGAAATACATAACATTACTAGAGAATTATTTGCATTAATACCCAGGCCTTTAGGGAACCATAGGTGGGTATAGAAATCTCAGTCTGATCATCAAAGTCTTTCATGACTTCTTTGGTGTAGTGATACATACCTGTAATTACATCTACTTGGGAAGCTGAGGCAAGAGTATGGAAGTTTACAGCCAGCCTATACAACAGATCAAGACCTTGTCTCAAAAAAAAAAAAGGAAATGAAATGTTATTAATTAGTATATTTGAGAATATATATTCTAAGTATGGACAGTTTTAGAGCCTTGAAAAGTGGTACTCACCTGTAATCTCAGCACTCAGGAGATTGAGCCAGGAGGACTACCATAAATTCAAGGCTAGCATGGACTACGTAGTGAGTTCAAGACCAGAATATATATATAATGAGATCCTATCTTAATCAATCAATCAATTTCAAAATACCAATCAAAATAATGATTGGTATCATTATGCTCTGTAAATCTACCTGGTCATTCTAGTAATTGTGACATTGATATATGTTATTAGGATATAAATTGAATTTTAAGTTGAAATGTTTACTGATCCTTGCTACTATACCAGAGTCCATTTTAAGTACTAGATATAATAGTATGCAGCTTAACTGCCATAAACTAAAAATCTAGGTTGAATATTAGCAATTTTGTGTGGTCTGACCTAATGAAAGACCATAGAATCTCAATAACCTCTAATACTTTTTAGCGTGTTCTAAATCTTCACTAAAAATCACATATTAAAAGTTTCTTATTTTTAAGGAAAAAGAAATGAGAAGACAACAAGCTGTTCTTCTGAAGCATCAGGTCTGTGTACATATAATTAGGCAAATGTTGAAATGTACATTTTATAAATTTGCTTAAACTTTGGGGGAAATTTTCAAAGTATTCTCTTTAAAATTTCTGATATAATTCTTGGTTACATTTTTTCCTTCATCTTAACAGTTTAATGCCTTGCTTTGGTAATGGTGTCTTTGGGGGGGTTAAAAAATTGGTTTTATGACTCTGTGATTTCTGTTTCATAATGTTGTGCCAACTCTTTCTACCAGGAGTTGGAGAGGCATAGACTAGATATGGTATGGGTATGTTTATTTTTGTACATCTAACACCGCATTGTGATTTGGTTGTGATATGGTTGTCATAGCAATGCATAAAGTGTAGCACTGGCTGCTGTCATTTTACATACTGCTGCATGGCTTTACAGCACAGTGCATTGCATACATCTGCTTGTCTGTCTATAAAGAAGTATGATAACATCACTAAGATTTTTTCATTGAACTGTGCAAGACTTAAATAAGTCTAGTATCTAAAAAGCATTTATTACTGATGTCACAAGGCAAGTTGGATCACTGTACAATTAGACACAAAACTGTGACCTATATTCTCCCATCATTCTAGATACAAAACTGCCATTGAGTACAATGGGAATTTTGAGTTTGCTTGATGAGAGAATATGATGAAATTTAGAAATAATTTTAGAAATATCCCTTGTTTGGAATCAAATGTTTAAATTAAAATGGATTACATATTATTAATATGTGATGTTTAAATTTTATAAAAAATTAGAATATCAAATTAAAGTAATACTTACCTTATTTTCATACTGTACACTTTAGATTATGTGGATTGAGCCCATGGTGTACCTTTTATAGCTTTGAACAGTACATCAAGTGGCAGACATCAGTAAATAGGAATGCCCCAATTTATTAGTGTTTATATATAAACCAAGACTAATTACTTTTGGTATAAAGGCTTTTTAAAAACTTTTTAATTTGTTGGTGGCTTCTTGGATTTGCAAAATGATTTCGTACTTCAAATAAAAATAACCAATTACAATACCATGACATAAAAGTGATTACAGATCCATTTCTACCTGATCTAAAAATTTAAGAGTATAACCTTTAGTTCAATTGGCTATAGTAAGTATTTGTGGTTTTTCTAATAGCAGATGTAAGGTAACTGACCTGTTCCAGCCAACCATTATGCTTTTTGTTCTGCCAGCTTTTGAAGGAGCATCACAACTGACCATAAGTAAATCTTGTATGCTTCTGTTTACACTGTCTCCATGTTCATTGCTTTACCTTTTTGCTTTTGATTGTTCTTGTATATGCTTTCTAAACCTAAACTAAAACATGCACAGACTGGCCATTCTTGTCTTATATTTAGTATTTACTGTGACTTGTCTATAAATGCTAAACATGCTATACTGAGTTTTTGTTGTTGTTGTTGTTGTTGTTGTTGTTTTCCATTTGAAAATCAAATTGTTAACTGTGGTTGAGTTATTTTCCTGATTTTATCTGGCCTAATAGGAACGAGAACGAAGGCGACAACACATGATGCTTATGAAAGCCATGGAAGCTCGTAAAAAAGCAGAAGTAAGTGTGTTTCTAGAAAAATATTACCAAAAAAATTACCTTGTAAATTAATATTTTTCTTGAGCCATTCGCTTTTTTAAATAAAATTTTTAAAGTGTAGATTTCTCATAGTTTAATTGGCTTTTATAGGAAACCAAAGTTAAAAATATTAACTGAGTGCTAGAGCATAAAAGAATGTAGTGAGGATTTTAATGTATGTGTCATTTTCCTGGCTGATATTGAAACTTTTTTCTTTTTTCCCCATAATTTTATTGATAAAAAATAGCAGTGAGACAGTTTCAAATCAAATTGGTAGGACAGTTTCAATAATTAACACATT
>NDGM011246224.1:356-10887 GCA_002564305.1 Octomys mimax
ACAGGGACCACGGTTCAATCCCCAGCACCACATGCCAGCCAGCCCCGCCCCCTGGTGGGTTGAACTGGCCACACACATACACACACACACTAAATAAATAAATAAATAAATAAGTCAGCTGTTAAAGTGTTGCTCATTTGAAAGAACTCTACCTTTCTCTGGTTGCTTAAAAAATGTTTGGTGTTCAGTTTTGGGCAATTTAGAATGATATGCTTTCTTAAAAAAATCAATCCTTCTGAAACTTGTTGCTTTTATAACTTTCTTGCAGTTTGCACAATAATTTGTACTACAGTGCTTTTTTGCAGCTTGGGGGAAATATTAGCCTTTTTTAGTAATTATTAATTTAAGCTATTTCTTTCTCTTTGATTCCAGGAGTTATATTATGAATATATTTTCTTTCTCACTATACTTTTACCTCTCATCATACTGAATTTTGTGCCTTCATTTCTTTATTCCAATTTTTTGTCCTAGTTTGATTTCATTACTTCAGAAATTTGACTTCCCAAAAATATTTTCTTTGACTTTTTCTAATCTATTAATTCCTATCCTTTTGATATTTCATTGTAACTATTCTGTCATTCAGTACTATGATTATTTAATTTTAATTTTTATTATTTTTATTATTTAATATTAATATTTTTTTGTTTTCATGTTCCAAAAATATGTTCTATCTTATCATTTTGAGCTTATTGTATATTAATTTCACATGCTTAAAATAATAAAGTTTATAACTTCAGCAGCTAGAATAGTGGAATTTGTTTCTGTCTGCACTCTTTTTTGTGTTATTTTTCATCTGGAATATGTGGATATATTGCTTGAACTGTCATACACTACATTTTAAAATTCTATTTACCAATAACTTGGGAACTATGATGATTTTTATCTTATTCAAGACAATAAATACACTGGTTATAGTCAGAAATCTGGTAACTAAAGCCATCTTGGTAATTCCAGCTGTAGTTTGGCAGTCAGTCCAATATATTAAAATTTTAATACAACATATTCAATGATTCAAATCTTCTAAACTATTATGAAATAGTAAATGGTTGAGGGTACTTAATAATTTACTGTCATCCCTAAACAAAAGTAGAATTAATGACCTTACATCTTAGTTCTGCACACTTCTTCTAGTTTCTATTGCTTTAAAAAATGCTTCTTAAAAACAAAAACTCAAAAACATTTTTGTAATATTTACTAAGTATGCTTGCACAAGATTACACTCTTCTGGCTGGAAAGATATTTGCTGTCCCATTGGTTCTCTATGAGGTTCATTTAACACAGTGAAGCAAATCTCTTTATGGCCAGGAAAACATATATATATATATATATATATATATATATATATATATATATATATGCCAATCCTAGTTATTATCCTTCAATAGAAAGATTTATAACATTTTGGAATTTGAAATGCAATGGAGTAAAACTTCTACAGTACCGTTAACTGAGAAGCAAGTCTACAACAAAATGGTTTTATTGAGGAGTTCTTCTCATGTTCACAAGCTTCATTACTTCAGAAATTTCATAGTGGATGCTCAAAAAAGCAAGCAAAAGACCACAGTGACATAAAACATGCTACAACTCAATAAAATGAAAAGCAATGCTTAACTGAGAAATGACCTTGTTACCAAAGAGCAATTCCTTTATTGAATGCTGCGTTCAGAGAATTTCGACCATGCTATGAGGCATGTGCATCCTGCCCATTTGGTGTCCCCATCAGCTGAGACAAAGCAGAACAGATTCTCTGCACATTTCAGTGACTCACAGGGCTGCCTTAGCGCTGCCTCCTATTCATCAGCTCTTCTAGCAGCCGCTGCAACTCAGACAGAAGGGTGCCCATCTGATTCTTAGAGGCTTCCAGGAGAGTACACCAGTGCCACCCTCAGAAACCTTTTCCTATCTCCCGGAGTCCAGCTGGGCATCTTTCTGCAGTCTGCTCACCAGCTGCCACCGCTTCCCACTGATCTGGCCAGCGCTGCACTGGCTGTCTTCCACTGCATCCCAGTCATCCCTTAATCAGTTCTAGGATGGCAGAGGGTATTGGAAATAGCCTGTCTCATCTCTGTAAATATTGTATTTACATGTAACAAATTCTGACACCAAAAACATTTAAGAATAAAAATACCTAAAAATTATCCATAAAACTCTTAAATTTCACCTAATGCATTTGGGCAAATCTTTTCCTAATGAATTTATAAACAGGTAAAGATAGAATTTCTTCCGGGATGTCAGGACTTTACTAAAATGAGCTTATTTCTGCCTTCACATTTACTTATCGTGATTATTTTAAGCATATTCTTTCTTCTATTAGGCAAGGGGATTTTATGGCTTGCATACTAGGACTGAAACATGAATATAACATCACTTTAAATTGATATAACTTCTTATAACTATTGTTTTTCTGTGGAAAACATCAGAATCTATGGCTATTAAATTCTTGTAAGGCAATTTCAGGGATTTCGAGGGATAAATAATGTATATGAAATCTCAAAAGAAAAATAGGTGTTAAAAATCAGAGATTAAATATTTCATATCTGAAGAATTTTAGTTTCTACTTAGTAATGCAAAATCTTGTATCCATGAAATGTGCAATATCAGAAAGTTTTATTGAGATAAAATTATGAACTTTTACATTTTTAATTTCTTATTACTATTTTCTTTACAATAGAGACTCCATGAATAGAAGGTCTTCGTTTATTTCATTGATATATATCAAACTGCTAGGACAATTCTGAGTGCATAGGCCTGAATAATACAAAATTCTCAACATGTTTGTCTACTTCTCAAAGTAATGAACTGGTATTAGACTTCTTTCAGATGGTTGCTGGGTTCACCATGCTGTTTTTCTAAGAAAAGCCTCCTTGGCATATACCTCAGTTGAGTTTCACTTTTATTACAAAAATATTAAACGTTCTTAAAAGTTATTCTGCCAATGCTGGAAGGACATCTAAGATGTAGGAATGCTGCTGAGCACAGTGTGTTGGTCAGCCTTTGCTCACTGTGACAAAATATCTGAGAAAAACAACTTGGCAGAGGATACTTTGGTTTATAGTTTCAGAGGATTCATTCTATGATCAGTTGCTTCAGTTGTTGAGTGCTTGAGCTGAGGCAGAATATCAAGGTGGAAGCATGTGGCTGGACAAAGCTGCCCTTCTCGTGTCAACCCAGAAGCAGAGAGATAAGTAGTACTCAGAGTCACACTTGTATGATCTTCCTGTTATCAACATTCTCCAAAATGCCAGCAATTATGATCTCATTGGTGTGTCAATCCACTGACGCACCCAGAGGCCTCATGATCCATTCTTTTCTCAAAAAGCTTTTAGGTTACATGTATCTATGCCATCTCACACCACAAAGACGTGAACATTCAAAGCCAATTTTAAATGAACTACTCATCAATCGAAAACTGTTCTTGTCTCTTGATAATAAATTTGAAATGAGAAAACACTATTTGGGATTGTTATATTCAAAACATACCTGTGAAATATGATGAGCACAAATGTATTACCTATTCATCTTGCCACTCTTTAAATCTGAATTTGGCAACAGTTTCTCAGCCCCTGGATATATGATAAAGCAAAATCCTATGTTTTATTATATTTACCCTTAAATAGCAGATATAACATAGTAACTCTATGTCATACAGTATAGCTGGATTTCCTAATTAGAAGACAGATTGAGATACTAATCAATATTTCAGTCTTCATTCAGAGCTTAAACTTATTTCCATCTCAGTACCATATTCCAATATAAATCAAAAAGATCCTTGCCCCATCTCATACTATACATATTCAAAAATATATTACCAAATATGCCCTTTCTTTAATTGAGCAAAATGGATTTTTTATAAAAGTAATACTTGATCACGGTCAGCAAACAGAAACACACAGCCCCAAACCACATACAACATAAAATACAAAGAAGATAATAAAAATCAGCCATAAAGCTTTTCCCATTTGTTTCCATTAGTAGAACAAGTTTGAAGCCCAATACGTGCCTAAAGAGTACATGTGTGCTTCTGTGTCTAGTTGTCTAGTGCTTGGAAAAACTTGACTTATGACTCTGCATATAGATTGTTGTTGTTCACACCATCTGGGCCACAGGAAACACCTATTCAACTTTCTTGCTACATGTTTTCCAAGCAAAGCAATACTGGTTCAGAATATAATGGTTCTGTCATTGCCAATGTCAGACATAGACATTTGGGATGGAGGGAAGGCTTTAGCAGAAGTACGAACATGTTGCTGGAAGCATCTCATAGACAAGTTGTCTCCTCCTAGCAAACACTTCTGGTTTACTGTCAAGGCATTTGTCTGCTATTAGCATGTTGGGAAGAGATTGTCTTTGAGTCACTCATCTTCTATACCCCGACACCACCCTAAGTCCTGAATATGGGAGACAAAGGGATTTCAGGACAGCACTATAGCTCCTTTATTTCAAGTGAGAAATAGTGTAATTAATTTTCCACATCCTTCTGCTTCAAAAAGTATTAACATAATTGATTTGTTGGCAAAATGAAGTATTGTTTTCAGCAGTGCCAAATTTATATTCTCTTGCTTTTCTTTAGAGGCCAATTAATGGTTCAAGAACCATCAATGTGGATGTTTTGGAGTAACAAACTTTTCCAAATGAGACGTGAACTTCTTGAGTAATATATTATATGTGATGGATAGATGTGGAGGAATGGAAACTTATATATAAATAAATACAGATAGGTAGATATACAAAAATTTTGTACATATTACTTTAAAAGAAAATAAAAAGTTTACATGATATTTGAAAATATTTTATCACACTTTTGTGTTTGATGATAGTTTATCATTTTAGGCTTATCACAATATTTGAACATAGCACATATCAGAATTCTATTTTTTCCTTATCTTACTTTTATAATTTGTTGCAAGAATTTGCCACAGTCAGTGAAATGAAGTTTTCCTGAATTGAAGTAATAGCTTAAAGATAAATATACTGTCTACTAGAATTTCAGAAAAGTTAATTTGACTTTACTGGCACTAGATAACTTCATGTGAAAATTTTTAAATAGGATGAGATGATCAATGATTTTACTGAAATAAACAAAATAAAATACAACATTTGGAAACGATATAATAACGTGTTTTTGTTGATTATCCTAATTGCCAACCTGACATCTGACTATCCAGTAATGCATACTATCAGTTATTCTATCTGCTTTGAACTTCTCCCAGTTTTCATGCAAGTCATATTATATATTTAAATATATTTTTTCTAGAATGCTCTTCTGATATATCTATATCTATATCTATATCTATATCTATATCTATATCTATATATTTGTACAAGGTCTCACTACATAGCTGACACTCATAGTGATCCTCCTATTTTCAGCCTCCCCAGTGCTGGGTTTAGAGGCACGTGCCACAATACCTTGACTCGGTGGCCAGCTCAGCACACCCAGGGGCAGTGCCCTTGTGGCCTGTGGTGCCATGGATCAAACCCTGGTGCCTGCACCTGCCAAAGCAGGTGCTTAATTCACTGAGCTATCTCACCACCCCCTTCCGAGGAGTTTTTGAAAGTAGAGTAAGGAAGCAATTCATTTCACAGTTATCTTGGTATATAACTTTGGAATACATTGATTTAAGATATATGTATCACCACTTGTGGTCTAAAACTTGTTCATTCCATCTGAAGGCTGGTTTCCCTTCTTCAGTAGGGGGTATGCTTGAGGACTGCCTACTTCTCAGGAATCAACAAAGAAACTGAATTTCATATGACTATAATATCTATAAATCTATCAACCTATCTATCTATACAAAGAGTAATATTATCCATCTACATGTATATATGCATACATGAATATGTAGATATTTAATTTCAAGTATCTATGTATAATGCATACATTTACTAATGTCATGTCTCTACATGTGTGACTGTACATGATTTTTTTTTTCATTTTATGTATTTGGTACAGGGTCTCACTCTGCAGCTCAGACTTCTAGTGATTCTCCCATCTTTGGCCTCCCCAGTGCTGGGATTACAAGCTTGCGCCACGGCATCAGGACCCGGTCGCTGGTCCTGGTGCTTGTGAAAGCAGGTGTTTAGTCCACTGAGCTATCTCACCAGTCCTTGAACATGATTTATTTTAAAGAATTGTCTCATATGATTATGAAACCTAAGCAGTCAATTTACCACAGAGAGGAGGGAAGCCTGATGATCTAGCTCAGTCTGAACATGAGGATGTGAGGTCTGGAAACCCCTGTGATTTAATCTCAGCTCACGTAGTGAGGCACAACAAGAACTTAACTTTTATTTGCCTTTTTCTTTCCCCAGACTTTCAGTGCATTCCTTGATGCGCACTCACACTGAGTTTCTGCATTACTCCGTCGACTAACCCGTACGTGTATCTCTTCCAGAAAATATTTAGAACATGGGCCTTTTGCCGTGTGACCTCTAACTGCAGTGACTCTGAGAAAGAATTCTTATGGACATCTACTGATTCTAGGTTATGGAGCTCAGCTCATTCCTCCCTCTTAGGAGGAAAAGAATTTTTCATACAGCTGAATTTTCTAAACATAGCTGTACAAACGTTTTCAGTTTTCCAAATTCTAATCTCTGTGTATCCAGGATCTGATATACAGATCAGGATCTTGGATCTTGGATCTGGCTGAGGGGCTTGTGGCTCACTCCTTTTTATAATTAATAATATGTTGGTGCTGTTGTATTAGATTCAACTGTATTCTTAAATCCTATTGCATTTGTTAATTATTACATTTGTTTCATACTTTAATTGCTGCTTTTATGCTAATGTATAATATATAGAATCATAAATGTCCTCTGACAATAATTAGATTTCCTAGTAAACAGGAAATACAATACAATATAATATATAAGACGTAGCCCCAGCAAGGGTTCTGATGCTAATGTTGAGAAATGGACCCTATGCACACAGCCTTTTACATGTTTTTGTTGTTGTTGTTGTTTATTTTTGTTAGCGTAATTGGCAGAAAGTACTGAAGTGGGAAAACACGCCCCTGAAAAAACATTAGAGGAAATCAAGTAAATTAGAAGAGCAGGATATTCACTATGTGGTTTTATGTTAGAAAAACAAGCATGTTCTGAGGAAATACAGGTAATTCTTCCAGTCAATAAAGAAGTCATTTGGTACTACCGTCTGTCAGAGACTGCAGGATTACCAGGTGAGTACTTCTCCCAGGTCATGGTTCACAGAACAAATTAACTATTACTTTCTACTAATGAAACCTGAATGCCAGTCCGGAGCATTTGACTTGCAATAGGTATTTTGTTTTCACAATAGGAGTACTACAGGTAAAGGCAAAATCTCAGACTAACGAATCTGAACCTGCCTGCATTTTTGGGAGGACTGCAAATGGACGCCATCCGGGCAAGCACTGAGGTCTCCAGCTGAACATTAAGCCCTTAACATTGAACTGTATGTTTCCTCATCCTACACAATTCTCTTAATTAAATCCCAAGTTTTTATCAGGATTTTAAAAATATTTTAAATGTGTTTATTTGTACAAGTTAGTAGTGTATAATCATGATGAGTGGGTATGGATACACAGCACCTCTGTAGCTCTTTTTTCATCCTCTACCCCTCAAATCCCCTCCTGCTCTTTCTACTCTTGATCTCATTCTCAATTTTCAAAATCTCTATTTCTACTTTTTTCTTTTAATTCTTTCATTCCACTTCCATTACCTCTGTTCCCACTCCTTCCATTTTTTGAAAATGATCTCCTTACTTGTTATTATCTACCTTTTATTTCGCTCTTTATATTTGGGTTTCTGATATGAGAGGTGCCATGATGGGATTAAGCTCATGTGTCTGATTTATTTCACTTCAGAATGTTATGGTCTTAAAGTACATCCATGTAACTCCGAAAGGCTCAAATTGATCCTTCTGTAGTGTAGATATATTTTTTTCTTTATTCATTCATCTGCTGATGGACATATTGGCTGTTTCCAAGATTTAGTTTTAATAATATTTTGATGCTATACACATGGGTATATACTTCTTACTAATAATACGGTATCTTTGACTGTTTTGAGAAGATACCTAGAAGGGGAATAACTAAGTCAAATGGATTTTTTTGTGAAATCTCCGTATTGATTTCTATAGTGGTTATACTACTTTACATTGTCATCTCTCAAAGTAGAAGGCACTATTCTTCACATCTCATAAGGGAAACTACATCACTAAGACAATGTTCAGACGTTTAAATGACCTGTCTGACAGTTTAAAATCAGAATTGACAGGTTGCTTTGGCAAAATACATCTTAAAATGAAGAGGAAATATTTCATTTATAAATGATTTTAAAGACAGAATGCATCATATTGTATATGCTTAAATAACAAACTTTATATATTCAGCTATCAAGAGAGAAAGAAAGAAAGAAAGAGAGAGAGAGAGAGAGAGAGAGAGAGAGAGAGAAAACAAAAGAAAAGAAAAGAAAAGAAAAGAAAAGAAGAAACAAAGAAAGAGAGCGATAACCAGGGCTGGAGAGAAACCTTAGCGGTCTAAGCACCTTCCTAGCAAACACAAGGACCTGCATTCAATCCTTGGTACCACATACCATGCCCAACCCAGGTTCCTAGGCATGCTGTGCTGGCCACCAAAATCAGACGTGGTGGTTCATGCCTGTAATCCCAGCGCTGGAGAGGCTCAGACAGGAGGATCACTATGAGTCTGAGGTGCTTAGCGAGACCCTATATCAAATAAATAAATACATAAAAGTTTTTTTTTAAAGAAAACCAAGTAAGAATAGATATCCCCAGTTTCTGACCTTCAGGTATTAACTTCAGGTGTTAATTTTCATTTAGTTTATTTCAGCAGATAATTTTATAGTCACAAAATGCCCAGGTTTAAGATAACTAAGTTTCTATCAAAACAGTTTTTTCCCTCTGATCTATCTACTTCTATATGGTAATATGTAAATTGCGATCAATATATGTGCAAAATATTTAAATTAAAATTGTAATTACAGTGAAATGCATATTGATAATAATCCATCTGAATTTACCCTCCATCACTTTTCTTTTCTTTTCTTTTCTTTTTTTTGTGATACCAGGGATCAAAAAAACTCAGGACCTTGCACTTGCCAGGCAAGCACTTATTCAATTATGCTATCTCTCTGGGACACTCTCCATCACTTTGAACACATCCATCACACCATTCTTTCTTCCTTTTTTTTTTTTTGAATCAGGAACTGAACTCAGGACCTCACAGTTACCAGGAAGGTACAATGTCACCAAACTAAGTCCCTGGGCCCTTTTGACTTTTTCTGAAATAGTTCCAGAGTTCTTTTATTAATGTTTATGAGGTGTGAATAAACACTGTGGTGAATTCAGCTATCAAATGCCATCTGGTGGAAAGGTTGGTTCACACAAATATTAGGGTGTGTCCTCGTTAACTTCCTTCACTGGATAAGGTATACTGCAGCTCCTGGCTTTGTCCTCAGAGTCAAAATTACTGTGAAAAGTAAATGTTTCAATTGATTCAGGCTATTCAGTAAGCCAGGACTGAACAAGGAAAAACACTCATGAAAGAGGGACTTCTAGAAATCCTTCAGCAAATGTTTAAAAACCATGGGATAAATGTATCTGAAGAATGGGAGAGTATTTTGAGAGAAGTTGATGTCACTGTGTCTTTCACTGTAAACATTTTTATTTGAAAAGTAAGATCTTTGCCACAATCAAACCTCATACATATTCCCCAAAACCTCCCCTCATTTCACAAAACACCTTACCATGATATGTCAGTAAAGATGAATCAGACTGTGCAAGCCCTAAGGAAGACACAGACTAATGAGATGAGGTAGCAAAAAGACAAGAAAAAAATGGCCTGGGAGATAGCTCAGTAGAATCAGTGCTTGCATGGCAAGCAGAGGGTCCTGAGTTCCATTCCCATTAACACACACACACACACACACACACACACACACACACACACACAAAGATAGCTGGAAGGAACATCAAGGAGAAAATGACCAAGTTGAGTTACATTGTACATTTCTATGTCCAGTTATTCCTCTGTCTCTGAATTATTAGTATTGAAACAGCACCACCTACGACCTTAAGGAAAAATTCGCATGTAAGTCATGATCACATGTTACTCAATATACGTCATAACTATAATAGCATTCTTCCCCTTAAAATAAGGAGTAATTTGCCATTTACTGTGTTATTTGGCATTACAGAAGCATATCAGATTCAGCAAGGTGTCCTAGATTCCCAGATCATCACATACAAGGACTGGCCAGATTCTGCTTGTACTTTTCACAGCTGCTTCACTAAGCTTTCATCACAAACGCTGAGCTCTCCTGAGTAGAATATGGTATCTTTTGGGATTGAAAATGTCCCTATATAACTGCTGTGTGTATGTGCATTCTCTGCGGCAGCATAATGTGCATCACAGTTTTTCCCTGGAGGAAGACATCTGAACATTTGGGAAGAGATTATTTTTCACATGCACTAACTTCTTTGTTTTCTGTGTATGTGCATATGTGTACGTGGTTCTAATATGTTTAATAG
>NDGM011246228.1:0-13922 GCA_002564305.1 Octomys mimax
TTCAGTTACCTGAATGTCAGATTGTTTCCCCATATTTGGGAAGTTTTTTGCTATTACTTCTGCTCATATTCTTTTTTATATCATGTGTATTGAGTCCTTCTTTCTCATTCATGCCTATTAGTCTTATGTTGTTCATCTTTGCATTGTTTTACAGATTACGAATTATTTTTTTCCCTGCATCCTAGTTGTTTTTAAGAGATCTTTTCTTACCTTTTCACTAGCTATGATGGTGTTTTCAAGATTTGAAACTCTGTCTTCACTTTCATTCAAATGGTTTTTCAAGCTTGTGATTAAGATTATAAGTTCCTCTATATCTCTTTGACTCTGCTTCATGCATTCTATTTCTTTCCTACATTGCTCATTGCAGGCTTCCATCATTTTTCTGTACTCCTCTAATCTTTTATCAGTGTCTTCTTTAGAAGCAGTTATTCTTTGATTATAGTTATCCTTTTTTTACTTCAGAGATTGTTTCTGATCTGACTTTCTCTATATGTTTTTGCACTCGATTCTTTACTTCAGATGCTATTAATTCAGTGATTTCTTTTCTTATTTCAGAGGTTATTTCTGATCTGATTTCCTCTATACCTTTCTGCAGTTGTTTCTTTACTTCAAACTCTATTAATTCAGACATTTCAGCTATGTGGTTCCCAATTTCTTCTGTGCTAGTGTCTCCTGCATTTGTTCTAGGTGGGCTCAGTGCCTGAGATTGCATTTTGCTCCTTCTCTTTGTCATTTTGTATAACGCTGTCCTCTTCCTTTGGTGTAGAGCTTTAGTGCAGTTATAACCTTAGCACCTACTGAAATTCTTACCCAAGAGAGTTTATATGGTAAGGTTGTTATAGTTTTCTATCTACAGAACTGCCATTAGAAACTCTGATAATGGGTAGTGATATTTAGCAGTTGACAAGCTTTTATAAGTAATGAGTTTGTATTTTAGACAGTAAGAGCAAGAAACTAAGAAGAGATTAAATTGGGAATTGGTACTTAAGTTAGCTCCCCTAAATTCTGTCTAGTCCCCTCCCCTTGATGTACCTGGGTCTTTCAGGCAGACTCATTCACCTGGTTACCTGTTGCCCCCTTTGTAGATCAAGAGTAAAAAAGAGAAGACATTTTCATAGATCTGGGTCCAGCAAAGTGTCTCAACTTACTGGGTTTGGATGTATCAACTTTGAACTTGTCCAGATATGCCTGGCTTTGGTTTGGCTGCTGTGCTCAGCTTCTTCCTGCTTCAGCTCTTAGAGGCGAAACCACTGTGCCACTCTGGCAAAATATTCAGCTCCTGGGCTATCAGGATGGGTCTGGCTCCTAGTCTCTCTGCAGGGAGTTCTGCTGCAAGGTTCCACAGGGGGCTGGCACAGAGCCTGGGGTTTGGCTGGAGAGGAGTCTTGTGTGTGGTGAGCAAGTGGAAATTGCCCCACACATGCTGGGCCTGGGGTCTGGCTGGAGAGGGATCTTGGGTCCAGTGAGAAGGCGGATGGTCCCATACTCATACTGGGCCTGAAGTCTGGCTGGGGAGGGGTCTTGGGCTCGACTGAAGTTGTTTATTGATCATTCTTTCAAGTTCAGTGGTAGGATATAGAAAGATGTGTGTGTGTGTATGTGTGTGTGTAAAAGTAAATTTGTGGAGCTTATTGTTCAGCAGGGGCAACATATTCATTGGCTGGGTATTTACAGATTTGAGCCCTGACCTTAGGGCAGAGTCCTTTTTTACACAGTTTTCTGGATCAGACTGAGCTTAGTTGGTTCCAGTCTGAGTATTCTGGAAATGAAAGACTTTGATCAGGCTTCGGGCTTAGGTGAGCAGTATAAAAGTTGGTGTCACAAAGGTTCCAAGACAACTGTAGAACACCAGGGAAGCTGTAACCACAAGGTTGGGGATGTGGACACTGAGGAGCTAATATTTAGAAGCTTCCAAGAAAACTGCTGTGGTTCTCATGTATTTCTGAATCAACTCTGTCCAGCTGGCTTATTCTTCAGGAGCACAATGGGTGAGGGTATAGCTGAGAAAGAACTGCAGGCTTCACATACACTCATGGAGCGTGGCCTCTGCCCCTTATCCACAGTGCTGGCTTCTCTGGCCAACTGTGCCATGAAATCATATGGATAAAGGAATTCTGAGAACCAAGTTTCTTAATCTTACTGAAGAGGTTGATAGGATGTTGGTCTGGCTGTTCTTCCTGTTGGCTTTTTATGCTAGCACTGTTTTTAGTGCAACTGTTACAAACAAGCTTACATACAGACAGCAGGTCTAGGAGCATCCATTTCACATTTTGTTTTTCTGTTTCTGGTGCTATGGCCTTCCCTAAAAATTTTACTGCTCTGTTTCCTCTTAATCCACCATCCAGGAGGTCTGTATCTACTTGCCTTGGTTCTTGTTTTTCTCCTAACCGAGGGCTGATGTGCTAAGTTGTTGCTCACTGGGATAGAGTCTCAGGGACCATATCTCCAGGAGAATGACAAAATCACTGTATAATGTGTAGCACTGGTCACACAGCAGGTCCTCTGGAAAGGTCAGCTCCTTTCTTGGTTATGATATTTGGTAGTTTTGTCAATGTGTACCCCACTCTCTCTCTTATATAGGGGGCATAGCAGCTTCATGACCCTTGGGAGCATTGTCCCTCTCCTGTTGTACACTCATGTGGTTTAGATGGGTTGACCTCTATTTTGCTCCTTTTCTCTCTACCCCTGCATTTGCTTCAGGAGTGATTGCTTGTTCTGGGTTTTTTGCTATTCCTTTGGATTTAGCGTATGGCTGGGAGTGGAATGCATAATTCAGATAAACCTGATGAAAGTCGCATGTGGAAGTTGAGTGGTAACTGTGGGAAAAGGGAGTTGTTTGAGCAGGATGAGTAGGTAGACTCTAAGGCTTGGGGTCTCTGTGTGTCCAAGAGTAGAGAAGTGGCCTGAAATGAAGGCATTACACAGAATGCAGAGCCTAAGCATGGGGAAGGAGCACTGATAACAGTTGGTTTCTAGTTTCAGCGGAGTCTAAGTCTTCTTTGTGGACAATATATTCCAAGTATATAATAAATATAATCGTCATTGGTAAGTGGTACATATACAGATTGTGCCTTGGTCATTTCTGCTTTCCCTTCTCCTCCCTCCATCCTTCAAATTCCAGAGATTCTGAAACCAAAAGCAAAATATTCTGAGAAATCTACAGAGGGGGATTTAGATCAAGAGCAATACATCTATAATCTGCGTTAGAAACAAGGACAGAGATGTATTTAGAAGTCAATTTAGACCCAGAAGACAGATCTGTGGATCTCCCATGCTCTTCAGTATTTTCAGAATCTTCCCAGAATGTCTACATAAAGCCTCTATCTACCTCTTAGGTCTGTTTTAACAAAAATTGATTCACCTGGGCCAGAGAGATGGCTCAGTGGAATAAGTGCTTGTCTGGCAAGGGCACGGGCCTGAGTTCAACCCCCGGTTCTGAAAAAAAAAAAAATTGGTTCACCTTAAGTCATGGAATTTTAAAGAAGTACAGCGTTGTATTCAGTAATTGGCTCTTATAGTTAATAGTACAAGAACATGCCTGGAACTGACCTTATATCTAGGAAGATAGTACTGAATATTCTCTTTGTGTAGTTAGCTTTTGTGTGATTAAAATATGAATCTTTACTAAAGTTTTATATACTATTTCAAGTAGTGTTTTCTATTTATGTCACTATAGCAGACCTAAGAATTTTACCTGTCAATAGAATCATCATTTAGCACACTTTTTCTATGACTTTGTTGTCAAATAACCAGCCTACAAAGAATGATTTGACTACCATCTTCTTGGGTTTGGGAATTTCTTGTTTATCTAGTTTGACATTTATTATCACAGAGGACTCTTACTCTGTGTATGTTGTGCACTATGTGAGGAAAGCTAGAGAAAAATCCAAATGTGTGTGCTTTTTGGATCTGATAGTAGAGGTCTGGTGACTGGCTTAGAATGGAAGGCCTTTCTGTGCTGGTCAGACTACAAAGAGCAGTGGGGTGTGGTTAACTTCAGGGTCAGATCATAAGTAGGCCCTATGATAGGGTGACTGGTTCTAAATGTACTGATAAACTAAAGTAGTCTGGAGAACACTGGTAAGGCGCTGAGTCACAGGAAATCCTATAAAAAATAGTGGAAGGACCCAGGAAAGATTAGTGTGGACATATGTTGTCCAGTGGATGATGAGGCCCCTTTCTCTGGGAAATCAGTGAAGGGAATAGGAAAGAGGTCAGCTGGCAGAGCAGTTAAGAGCTCCAACTCTGGCATTAGATGCTTTGCTTTGTGTAGTGTGTGACAGATGTGTGACCTTGAGAAGATGCCTCATTTGTAAATTAGGACAGTGAAAGTTCTAGCATACTGAGATGATTATGGGGTAACTGAGGTGAGAGCAAACACTTTCAAGGGTACAGCATACAACAAGCCCAGGGAACAGTGCTCCTCTAGCCCAGGCAGAAGAAGCACAAGTGTCCAATTAGTCACTTTTGATTGAACAAATGGATTCATGAGGGAAAGAAATGAATGGGTGACCTGTAAGATCTCATCTGAGTCTGGTGTCTCACTAAAAATAGCTTTCTCTTTGGTATCAATCAGCTCTATTTTTATGACTTTAAGTGTGAGTGTACATATATACACATACAGATGCATATATACCAAAGTGATTTTTTTTTGTGCAGTCTCACTATGCAGCTTGGATTTGCAATGATCCTCCTGTTTTCAGCCTCCCTAGCACTGGGATTACAGGTATGTGACATCACGCCTGCGCTTGGTCACTGGCTCAGCATGCTCAGGGGTGGTTCCATGCAGCACGTGGTGCCAGGGATCACACCCTGGTCCCTGCACTTGTGTATGCAGGTGCTTAGTCCACTGAGCTATCTCACTAGCCCTTCCAAAGTTTTTTTTTAAACCAAAAAATCTAAAAACCACCCATGACCTCATCCAACAGAAATACTCACTACTATCATTTTCCTTGCTGTTCTTTCCCCAGATATTTGTTCATACAGTTCAATCATATTAAACACAGATTTTGTATCCCACATAAGTTTTGGACTTTTTGCTCATCATTCCATGGCAACTGATTACCTTTCCCAAAGCTTTGTAGTGTTTATTCATCTACCACTTTAATCCTGTACACTCATGAGCACCACACTGTGAAAAGGGCTAGAAATGCAGAGGGAGGGAGGCTGACTTTTGCCAACACAGGTGGTAGAAGCTGAGCTTGTAAGAGCAAATAACTGAATGTTAAACAATTACAAACCCTTGTCTTTACCATCTTCATTGAAACTCTTGCTCCAAATGTGTGTAATCAATAGTTAGCATGTGTCTCTTTTTACCCTTGGACTAGAAAATCTTCCCCAAATAACTGGTTCCTTTGCCTCCAACAATGCCTGCCTCTCTGCCTGGAACCACCCGGATTGCTAGGAGCTGCCAACGCACACACTGAGCTACTAGACACGTTCCCAGACGATGCTTAATTAAATCCCTTAATTATTAGCCACTCACTACATTTGCATCGTTCCCTAGTGCCAGAATCATTTAGGGGGAGAAGCCAGCCGCCTATCTGCTCAAATTACTGCCTCAATTATAGTTTTGTCAGATTCATGAAAGTTGGAATTCTGAAAATACTCCTTTAAAAAACACTGTTGTTTAGCTTTGCAAAAAGCTAAAGCTTAGGCAAATTCTTAAGCTTTGATAATGCTTTTGGTCCAAACTGATAAGATTTCAGGTCAGACCCAACTATGAGATTAGCTTACTCAAACTTATTGATAAGAGTATGATTATCAAAAATGACTGTAAAACAATATTTTATAAATTTACTTGCAAACTGTGTGTTGGAATCTCTTGTTTTCATGTTTGTATGGAACAGAGCAATTCAAGCTGTGAAGGCAGTAATGGAGGAAAAAAGAGTCCAAAATCTGAAATTGAATTTGCTTGGTCATGGGTTGTCATTCTCCTTGTCAGGGTTCAGTCTTCTCATCTTTAAAACAGGCCTGGTCCCCCAAGGTGGTGTAGAGATTAAAAGAGAAAATGCCTCTTAAAGTGTAAAGACCAATGGAAATGAGAGGGCCATTGGCAACAAATATGGAGGCAAGAAGGGGTCAAAAGGCTTCTGTATACCGCCTATGAGAAGAGGAAACCATGCCTATGCACTTTTCTTCTCACCCCACCTATCAAACATATTTTATCCTTTGAAGATAGTTGTGGGAATGATAAAAAGGACTGGTATAAAAAAAAAAATCCTCAGGATGCCTGAAAGACACTGAGCGCCTTACAGTGTCAACTTCATATCTGCTTTCCTGTCTCCAATAAATGCTAAAGTATAAATCAGAGTGACTTCTGTTAGCCCTGGTGTTCCATCCTTTTTCTCCCCATAAGAAAAAAAATCTCAGACTGGACTGCACTGGCACCCTTCTGGAAGGTTTCTCTGTTGTTCTTCCACTGTTGGTATCTTCAGAGGCCCTTGGGTCCCAACAGTAGCAGCAGACAGGTGAAAAAAAAGTTACTTGGTGGAAGCAGAGAAAATATTCAGCAATGTTAAAAGCATAAATCTGCAGCCCCATGATGATTTTTAAACAACTAATTTCATCCAACATTGCTTCCCTGAAGTTCTTGTCACTGAAACTTTCCTGGTCATTGTATCTAAAATAGGCAACTTCCTCTTTCTTCCTTGACTCACATCATCTCAGCACTCTGGCGCTTGGGAACCAGGCCTGTTTTAGAGTAAATTTGAGTTAGCTGATATAATACTTGGATCTAACCTGAAATCTTATCAGTTTAAGCAAAGGGTATTATCAAATACCAAAGTGGCACCTTGACTTAAGTTCTCTTCTCAGTACTCCTAGAAGACTTTTAGTGTATTTGTTTATTGTCAACTCTCTCTCCCCTCCTCTTTGTCCAGAAGGAGCACAGCAAGCCTGGAGTTTGCTGCGTCCTCTACTCTGTCTCCAGGCCCAGCACAGACCTGGGAGCAGGAGGTACTCAAAATATTCATTGACTAAATAAACGAATGTGAATAACTTCTAGAATCTTCCAAAGTTTTTAGGTGATAAAGTCTGTTTTAAAGACTCTTCATTTATATAAAAATATTTAGTTGGGGCTGACTGTTCGCTGGATGGGATGACAAGGGGGCATTTGCTCAGACTTGTAACTTACTTTGAACTTCACTTGGAAAAATAGTCTGTTTATTCTACAGACATTTTATAAATGCTGTTTGTGTGTTGGGTATTGTGCTGAGCACTTAAGATTTTAAAAAAAATGAAACAGGACATATCTCTGCTCCCAGACTAGGGGGTGAAACAGACAAGTAAGGTGGTCATTAGAGCAGATTGTGTGACCACTGAGGCTGTCCAGGCTGCTGAAGGAGTCTGGAAAGGCAAGCAAGTTGCTTATTTGGAGGAGGAAAAGGGCTTTAGGGAAGAGATAGAGAAGAACCAGAGGGATTACAGGTTAAGGGAAGAATGCACAAAGGCAAGGCATCACTATGGAGCCGAACTGCTATCGCTGGTCATATGGGTCACAATGCACAGTTTGTCTGTGTTGGGTAAGCATTCATGCTGTAGTCTGTGTGCAGTGTGATGGCTCTTTGAGAAGACAAATCAACACAGAGATGAAGGAAAAATGCAGAAGAGATGGAAGATAGATATAATGGAATTGAGGGAACCGGCAGATCAAGCTCTCTGGGAGGTGAGGATGGAATGTGAAGGGCTTTGTAAGCAAGCTGAGTATGAAGGCTACCCTCTTGGCTACTGAAGGCTAATGGAGCCAACACCAGAAACAAAAAAGCCCAAAGCAAACGGCTGTGGGGGTTGTGGGAGATGGGAAGGGGATAGGGGACATTCCCAAGCAGAGTTGCTTTTGTGGGAAGGTGGAAGTTTCTGGTACATAGGTGCGATACCTACTAGGCAGCTAAGAGCTTTGCCTAGAGGTCAAGGTCAAGACTTCCAGGCTGACATGAGAAAGGATCTGAACTCATGAATACAGACAGTGTCAAGGGTAGGGTACAATAGTTCTGCAAAGCAGACTGAATAGAGTTCCAGAAAGTCACTTAGCAATTGCAGGGATCAACCACCATGTAAAGATGAATGAGAATGACAGCTGAGCTTGAACCTTGGGACTGTTTATCTGGAACTCACTGGGGATCCTCAGGGGAGTTGCATTGGGAAGAGGGTTGAAGGAATGTTAAAGGTTCTGGCCCCTGTGAGAAGGAGCCCTCTGTAGCAGGTCTCAGAGGCCCTGCATTGTACCTTTTACCTCATTTCTGGCTCTGGAATTTTCTATGCAGCCATCATGCATTGTCCCATCCACTCACTCACAAGGTACATACTCTGTGGCTCTAGGTAAGACTACTGAAAGGTACCGCAAGACAGGGCATGAGAGAACCTCATGCCATGGTCCATCAAGGGTGTGCTCTGGTCTAGTTCCACTCTGCAGTCCTCTAACTCCTACTCAGACTGTTTTCAGCAGTGTATGTCCTGAGTACCTCACTTCATCTCAGCTATGAATCACCCCTAAATATGCTGAGAATGTGACCTCATCACCCCCATCTGGCCTGACAGGTGTCTCTCTCCTAGTCTGGCCTGCAAATATATCACATAACATAGACTTGGCCCTATTCACTTTTATAGGGCATATTTTTGGCAGCCCATTCAATAGAAAGTCAATGAATAGATTTGTCATATTCTTGTAGATAAGCCAGATTTATAGCTAAACTTGGACAGAAGATGCCTCCTCTCCAAACATCAGAGCCCTTATGAAAATTGATTGAATTTAACAATCGCTCTCCTCCCTTTCCACATAGCTGTATATGTATTGATTCTATAGAATTTTGTACCCACAAAAAAGAAATATTTTATTGGCATGCTTTTTCTTTAAATGGTTTATCTTCAGCTTGAACTCAAATTTCTATGTACTTAAAATAAACACTATGGCAGCTGGTAAGAAAAGGCAAAACCTTGACGAGGCAGACTTGTTTACTTAATTACATGTCACATGACTCCATCCTTTCCAATCCTTTGCTGTTGTATCCCTTCTTACAAAGTGATCTTGAAAATTGATATAGTCTTGACTAGAAAGAAAGGGGGTAGGAGGATGAGATGGTGAAAAGACATGGCTGTCCTAGTATAGATAGCCAGTCTTGACAGAATTTGTGGAAGTGGCTTGGATCACTGCCCCCAGCCTCTTTGCCAAGAGGCAGCAGAGATGGAGGCAGCAAAGATGGAGGCAGCTTAGGGCATGGAGGGCATGACTCCTTGTGGCTGAGAAGGGAGAACTCTATGCCTGCTGGGCCCTGGTAAGGTTGGTCCCCACACCCTTTCCTACTTCACAGATGAAGAGAAACAGATGATTAAGCAGAGTGCTTCTTACAATGATGCAGGGAGCAGAGTTGCCTAGTGGTAGCCCTGACAGCAGGGTTTGATTCTTCCTGTGTAATGGTTTCCTTACAGCCTCTTAAAATGATTAGCAGAAGTTCAACTCTATTCTGCCAAGTTCTAGTACTGAAAATCATTTTTCCACTACTTTCCTCCTAGACATGTGTTTAGAGTTCTCTGTTCTGATCTAGCCTCATAGCTTATTGCACCTGATTTAGGGAATTTTTCTTCTCCTGCCTGATATACTTACCACACTAGGTCCATTTGGGGGGCCATTGGCACGTGCTTCAGCATCATGTGGGTCCTTAAGGCTGAAGCTGTCTTCCAAAGGCAGCGATGCTAAATTACCCTGCTGTGCACCCTACACTTCTCAGGGAAATTTATCCAGTGTCAGCACGCAAGTCTCTGAGGTGTTCCCACCCCCAAAGCCTCAGATTGTGACACTGTGATCATAATTTTCTTCCCATTGGAATAATTGATTTACTCCTTTTTTTCTGTTTGTGGTACTGGGGATTGAACTCAGGACCTTGTGCTTGCCAGGCAAGCACTTACTCTACTAAGCTATCTCCCCAGCTCTGATTTACTCTTTACCACAAGTGACCAACCAGAAAAAGATTTAAAAATTCTTTACTATTATGTGATAACATTGTACTTTTAAAAGATGCTAGAAATTATCCCTTATTGAATAATTAGAAGACATTACCATGAAAATTTCTGCAAACAGTTCATAGTGGATTATTCCCTCCTCTGTGGAATTCAGAACAGCTGGGTCAGGATCCTGTCCTGATAGGTACATCATACAATTGAGGAGTCTGGTACAGAGTCACATATCTGAGAATACTTGGTTCTAGAAGGAGTAAAACCAGAACAAAAAGTTCTATTATTATATTGTGAAAAAATTTAAGCTGTAGAGGTAGATTTATTTTGTAGTGAGAAAAACATAGGCTGTAGCACAACAACATGCTGATTACTTAGTCTGAAACAAGAATGAATCCAGTGTTGGGACTTATGGGGCATATTTTTTTTCCTGGAAAAATTATCTTACAATAGCAGGGCCTTTCCCTACACGTATGACTTTCAGAGGCCTAGATCACAATGATCATCTTGGCAGAAATATCTGAGGCTGTTCCTCTTCATCCTGAGGCCCCGTTCATTCTTTGCTATTTATACTTCTAGCTTCCACAATTCTTATTGTCTCACCCTTCTAATTTCCTTTATTTCCATTGTTTTTTAAAATTTATTTTTCTTTTATTTTGAAGACTAAAAACAGAAGCAAAAACAAATAGACAAGAAGACAGAAACAAGGTAACATACAAAATACATACATTATAGATTTTTAAAATAAGAATAGCTAATTAACAATGTTTGTTTATTATCTATTTTTATTGTCATATCTGTTGAGGAATGGATGTAAAAGATGGCATTTTTATACAGTGGAGTACTACTCAGTTGTAAAGAAAAACAAACTCGGGCTGGGGAGATAGTTCAGTGGCATAAGCACCTGCCTAGGAAGTGCAAGGTCCTGAGCTCAATCCCCAGTATCAGAAAAAGAAGAAAGAAAGAAAGAAAGAAAGAAAGAAAGAAAGAAAGAAAGACAGACAAATTGGAAGCCTTTATAGTTAAATGGATGCAACTAGGGGCTATACTCCTGAGTGAAATAAATCAAGCCCACATGTGTAAATATCATATTGTCTCTCTACTGTAAGAACCTGAAAGAAGAAATAAAACCCAAAAGATATAATATATATAGTAATATGGAAAGAAACTGAACTTAAGGATTAAACAATGAAGATGAGAGAAAGGAGAAAAGACAGAAAAAAAGGAAAGGGAAAAACATGCAAATATATATATATATATATATATATATATATATATACATATATATATATATATGTATATATATATAGGCTCAGATGATTGTACTCATAATTTCCATCAGTTTTTTTAGTAGCATTTAATGTTTAGAATTTTCACCTTGACTAACTCTATGTGCTGATATCTGTGAACCGAGCAACTACATCGAGAACAGCATGAGTAATACGTCACCCATGGTCAATACCTCTTATCTTGGTCTTTTAAATGTGTACCATTTCTAATATCTTATCAATTATTATACTTTCTTTAAAATAAATTAAAACAAAAAAAGACAAGAAAAGAATTAAGATTTCTTGAAAGCAATCACCAATATACAGTTATTTCCTCAATCTTGCATAACTGTATCTGTTAAACCCTTTCTTCAATTGTTGATGGATCTTACTCTTCAGTTTCTTTTCAGAGCAGCATGTCTGGCCCTGAGCAAGTTATACTAACTTTATGACAACAGCTTTGTTCTATATAAATGATAATGCCATGATTTGCTTTTACTTATTTTTAATAAACAATCCATGTTGTCAGCTTGTTCAAGAATAGCTTTGTGTTCTGATAAGTCCTCTTTACCCATGAGGCCTTGCAACAAAGAATGCCAAAAGTCTCCCCCCCAGAAGGAATGTAAACACCAATGAAGGGGCTGGGCTGACAGTTGAGTGGCTCAGACATCTGTGCTATAGGTTTGGAGGAGAAGATGTCCGGCCCAAGTCTTCACTGCTTTGTGATATGTCTCGCCAATACAGACCTCAACGTACCCCCAAGGCCAGAGTTGAAGGGTTCATTTCATAGATGCAACTAAGTGGGTATAAACAAGTTACCCCAGGGCCTATGTCAGCTAATGCCATGTCTGGGTTTCCAAGCAGGTTGGAGGTAGGATAAAAGTTGAAATTCTATGAGGATTGGAACTTCCAGGAACAAGCCAGAGTTACCAAAATGACACATATCAGCATTCCTTCATTAAATTTATTTTTTTTTTAATTTTTTAATTTTTTTTGGTGGAACCGGGGATTGAACTAGGGCCCTTACGCTTGCCAGGGAAGCGCTTATTCCACTGAGCCATCTCCCCGGCCCTCCTTCATTAAATTTAGACTCTTTCCCAGTCAGATCTATCACATCTCAAATTTGTTAGGCATTTCCTAAGTCCATACATTGGCCTAGTTAAGGAGGTAAGGAATAAGAACCTGACCCCAAGAATAAAGGAGCAGGGGGAGCAAACCCAACAAGTGTCCAAATTACCTATTTTAAAAAACATATCTATGAAGTAGGCTGGAACTCTTCTAGGAGGAGGGTAGGGCATCTTTTCCCTGGCTTTTCCATCTTTTCAAGGGAGATGTAAATGTTCCCAGTTCCAAGCTGTAATTCATCTCATTTCTCTGAGACCTGCACTCCTCTCTTAAATGCATCCTTCATCTCTGCCAAACGAATTTGAGCCTCTCACTAATGTATCTGAAAATTCTTTCTCTGGGATGCTGTAATGAGAGCCTGCACAGCTACTGTAAGAGGTGGCTTGATTCCTTATTTCAGCCCCAGCCTGGTGACAGGTCTCTTAATCTTAAGAATGTAGAGGGAGCAGTGATGAACATAGAGAAGGGTGCGACTCCAGGGGAGGGGGAACCTCAGGTAGAAAGCAGCGTGGGATGCAGCTAAAGATGAGAAAAGCAAGCAGAAAGGTAGATAAGGAATATGTAATAGGAATTTTGAATTTAGGATGTCAAATGGCTGGGCTTTTAGTATTTCACAGAAGAATCTGCTGGGACACTCTGCCCTTATCTCCACTCCCCCAAATGGGATGAGTTTCATTGTCCCCCGTAGCTGTTATCTCCTGCAACCTAGGCTGGGCACAGTCAGAGTGAAATGGAAAATAGCCTTTCCATCCTGCAGCAACCAGTCCACCAGATAGCACTGAGATAAGGTACCCAGCACCTTTCTTGATGCTGCGCACATACAGCGGGGTTTGGCAATAAATACTTTCACTGTAGAAAGAACTTCTGAAAAGATTCTTTTGAATTGTTATTTGTCCCTGAGATCCTAAAGGAAGAAAGAAAGCTAACTCAATGGAGAACGCTTTTTCATAAACTCCAGTAGCTAGTAATTTGGGCCTGTATAAGCCATTTTCCAATGACTACCTGCCATAAACATCTTGAAAATTTGCTTTTGACTCAGAAAACTAGATCCAGGAAGCCACTCTTTATATACTTAAATGAATACAGCTGGATTATTCTTTTTTATTTTAAAGAGAAAAAGAAGACAAGGAAAAAAATGAAAAAAAAAACCCAATTAAAATGGTACAGAATTTCACAACAAGATGATAGGAAATTAACAATGGCTGTCATATTGTGCATTATCTTCAAAGTAGTTGCTCATATTACCAAATATAGTTATGCAAGATTGATCACACAATTAAACACTAACAGTTCCTTTAAACCAATTGAAATTAGTAGTACAATTATCTTAGTTTATATAGTATATATATACACTATTATATATATATATTATATATATATAGTTTCAATAATTAACACATTGCATACACTCTTCCTAGTGGTTAATTCCTGTATACAAGATGCAGACAAGATATCCTATTTACAAACACTATTAGAACAAATCCTTCTATTCATTAAGAGAATGTCACTATATAACTGTCCTAACCATTTTGAATACATGGATACAAAATGGACATTCATCTGTATCCCCTTTTTTGTTTA
>NDGM011246240.1:1324-13408 GCA_002564305.1 Octomys mimax
TGGCTCAGTGGAATAAGCACTTCCCTGGCAAGCGCAAGGGCCTGAGTTCAATCCCCAGTTCCCGCAGAAAAGCATGGATACAATGTACAGATTTATTTGATCTTTAGGACTCAGAGTGAGAATCCTGGAAGGGGAAAAATAGAACAGAACAAAACAAAAGAACAGGCTTAGTGGAGAAAAAAAGCACAACCTTGGGTAACTTTGATTTTGACTTGAAGCTGCAGCTTGTGGGGGCTAGGGGCAGAGAAAAAGAAAGAGACAGAGACAGATGCCTGGGAAGGGACTCAGGGGCTCACAATGAGCTATATGTCTGTCTTTTTTTTTTTTTAATTTAGAGATAGATTCTCACTAAACCCAGGCTAGCCTTGAATTTGATCCTGCCTCAGCCTCCCAGAATGCTGGGATTACAAGTTGCACTACCATACACAGCAGCTAGTTTTTGCAAAAGCACAATTTTAAAATTGCAGTTTTCTTCTCTCCTTTCTTCCTAGCTTTATTTCTTCTATGCTGAGACATCCTGAAGGTGGGGTGGGAGTGTGTGTGGAACAGACAGGTGGACATGGGCTTAGATTTAGAATGGGAGAATGTCTGCTGCCCAGGTGTTCAGTGTCCGTAAAGTGGTCAGGACAGTTCTTGCCATGCTCAAGGGAGACCGAAGGCAGACCGAGCGCCTAGCTGGCCTCTAAGAGTGCTGATGTATTCCTTGATCTCACCGGAAAAACATGAAAGACTGCTTGAAATGCAGTTGTATTGAGGAGGAAAGGTAGCAAGGTAACTATAAAAGCTTTTTCTTCAGCTGTCATGCTGGCTGTGCCACTTACCTTGAAAACTGCATTTCTTCGTCTGCCACTTACAGGCATTGCGTGGCAGGCTCAGGAAGAAGTATGGTGTGCAGGATGTTTAGTAGGAAGTCTCTAGAGAATCAACATCTGTGGGTGAGAGGCTGGACAGCTGTACTACAGGAAAGATTAAACTTGAGGACTCATCCAACCCATGGGGAGCTCAGGGGCCACAGTGGCCTGTCAGAGCTGTCCCTTGTTGAATTCATTTAGTGGTGCCTTGATCAGTTGTTGGATATGGAACACCTTGAAAGGCCCTGACCTTGGCAGGATAGCTCTGCCCTTGAGATAACCCCTACCCAGGCTGAAGTAGAAGGTTGCCTTCCAGCAGTACTCAAAAGGCTTTCCTTGGAGGGGACGCTGGGTGTGCCACCACACATGGGTTATTTATGTATCAGTTTTTAGATAGAGTAGGAAACCAATCAGGTCTGATATCAGGTGTGCCAAATAAACTATAAATCCTTGAAAATGCTTTTCCACACTCAAGATTCTTTGTAAGATTTTTAGAAAACCTTGAAAACAGTAATATTTCTTCTACCCTGCTTCTTGCATGCTTTCTTGCACTTGGTCTGTCTCTGTCTCTGTCTCTGTCTCTGTCTCTCTCTGTGTCTGTCTGTCTGTCTGTCTGTCTCTGTCTCTGTCTCTGTCTCCTCATTCTCTATTTTTCTGAGATAAAGGTCTCACTATATAGTACATCCTGGCCTTAAGCTCATAGTAATCCTTCTGCATCAGCCTCTTGAATGCTGCTGGGATTATAAGCATCCCCCACCACACCCCACATCTGCTCTATTTCTAACTATAGGACATGAAGGGGCCTGCCCCAGAGTGACTTAGCACAAAAAGGGCGTAGAAAGGGGTTGAGGAAGGCTTCTGGGCACTCCACTTGCTTGGAGGAGTTCATGTGCTTTTCCACCGAGCTATGTTCCCAACTCCCAAATTTTATGGTTTTACTCGTTCAAAACTTACAGCCTTCATTAGTAATTTTTACTATTAATTAATTTGAAAATGGAAAGATGAAATGGGTAGATTTGATAGAGACTGATACACTCGCCCATAAGAAAAAGTAAGTAAAGATCCCACCTCTCTTAGTTCATTTGGAAATCAGATGGTTTCCCTTAGGCCCTAGCTTATCTGCTCGTTTTACCTTTTAAAATGAACAAATACTTCCTCCCCAAGAAAATTTTTTTTAATCTACTACTGTTTTAATCCAAGATGCATTAACTTGTTAAAATAGTGAGGGAGAGTAATTCCTCTGTCAGGTCCTTGACATGACCAAATCAACCCGCAGGTCAGAGCCCTGCCTGCGCCCCCTAGCGTCTGTTCATTCGTCTTCTGAGGCCCAGAGCCACCCTCATGTGCACCCTGGGTTCCCGCTGAGGGACGACCATCCTCCACACTGCAGGGAAGCAGATGTGCGTAGAAGCTGCGGTATGGGTCGCCTCCTTCTGCTCGTCCTTTTCTGCCCCTTTCTTCCTCCTTTTCCAGAACTAGCCTTTCTCCAGTAAACTCTTTGTTCTCTCTATTAGCCAAACACACTTTCCATCCCTCCAAGGAAAGGGCAGGCTTCCTAGCTGACTTCCTTCATGGGGTGTTATCAGGGAAGGAGAAAGTAGATAGGTATTTGCTCTGCTCCTTAACCTGGGAGAGTGGAACCTTGTAATTCTGTGGCAGACCCTGGAGTAGGGGCCTGGGTCCACTCCTTAGGCCCAAAGCAAGCTTTAATACAGCACGAAGGCTCTGGAAGTTTTTGGGAATCAAGCAACTCCTTTAACTTCTATATGCATCAGTTATACATATTTACAAAGTAGGGGGTAATAACAGTACTCTCCTCCCCCTGATCCCCACCACAGGCTTGGTTGGGACAATTGAGATGAAGCATGCAACAGGCTTAGGGCACTGCCCAGCATAAAATAAGCACTCAATAATGTTTTTGTGGTTGATGTTACCATACCTCCTGTGTTATAGGAAGTCAATGAAGATTTGCTGTGTTGAGATTCTATGGTACTGATGGGGGTGCTGGTCCACACATGGCTCTAGTTAATCTTCTCTGCCTGTGCCAGAGTATAGTGGACAAAGGTCTATGCCATTTTTTTTCTTTTTTTATCCTTTTGATACAGGGTCATGCATGGCATGCTGTACTGGGGATTGACTTGGGACCTTGCACTTGCCAGGCAGGCAGTTATGCCACCGAGCTATCTCCCCAGCCCCTATGCCACTTTCATTATGGGAAACAGTTTGAGGATTTCATCTCACTGTGTCATTGAGAATAAACCTGGCTAAGAGTCTATAATGCCCTTTTTGAGTTTTTGCTGTTTTGTTTAGATTCTGAAGGGTTAGAATATCTCTCTCCTATGCTTATTTCCGTGTCTTATGTTGAACATTTAGGCCTTCTAAGGAGCCAAAAATATCTTTCATTTTGCAAGTAAAAGTTAAATATCACTTATCTGAAATACTTGAAACCAGAAGTGTTTCAAGTATTGGATTCTTTTTCATATTTTGAGACATTTGCATAGACATAATGAATGATCTTGGGAAGGAAACCCAAGTGTAAACATGGGATTCGTTTATGTTTTAGACACACCATGTGCACATAGCAGAAAGTAATTTATACAATATTTTGAATGCACCTGTATTTTGACTGTGACCTGTCATATGAGGTCAGGTGTGGAATTTTCCACTTGTGACATTATGTCAGTACTTAGAAAAGTTTGGATCTGGGAGTTAGATTTGGATTTAGATTTGGAATGCTCAGCGTATAATAGTTCATTTATCTCCCAAGGTAGTTGAGGATTTAATCCACTTTTGGAATAACTACTCGGGTTTTCTAAGGCTCCTCTGTACAGCTGATACCTGCGCATATTTGAATGTTTCTTCTAATTATTTAGACCTTTTCCCTGACCATCAGGACAGGAGGAAGGGGAAAGAATACCAAGTGGACAGGGGTAAAAAGCAAGGGCCCACCCCCAGCTGCATTCTCTGGCTGTGCAACCAAGAACATTTTAATCTTTGCCGGCTTTGTCACCCATCTGTAGAACGGGATCGATAACACCTACACGATGAGTTTAAGGATTAAGCTAAACACACTCCTTGTATATCAGGACTCTGTGTGGCGACACCCCCCTCCCAGATTCTGTCCCCAGAGTCCTCCTTCAATAGCAGCTATCGCTGCTGTTGTTGTTAGTGATCAGATACCGCACAGGGTTGTTGGGTTTCTCATACTCTGTGATGACAGGCATGCTGCTTGAAGAAGTGTTTGAACTCGCCTTTTTTAAAGTTCAGTCTCTCCAGGTGATCCTGCGCACCTGTGATATGACTGATCTCAGGGTATAAATTTCCCCAGCACACAGAATTTCCTTTTCACCACGCACAATTCATTCCTGATATTAGTCACTGAACTTGGAACCTTCTGGTTTTGATTGGCTAGTCAGGGTTCACTGAGGCAAATTCTTTGCCGAGATTGCTCCATATGTTCAGGAAAGGGAGTGTTTGTGAGCTGTGCAGGCAGTAATGTGGACACAGGGCCAGAAGACAGCAGTGTGCTGCCATTTTCAGCTACTCCCAGTGGGCAGCTGGGCAGGATGATTAATATTTTAGCATCTTTGTTCTTTTAGCTTAGTTAGAACACCAGAGCTGTTTAAATCACTCTGAAAATAACATGCCTGACATTTCTCTGGTTTAAAAAAAAAAACACCTCTCAAGTCATAATCCTCTGCCCATTATGGAGGAAGTGTTTTTGGTGAGAAAGGAGGAAAAAATGGATGGCTTAGAGGAAAAGAATAATTCCAGATAGCTTCATGGGGGAGAATACATTAAAACCTAAAAAATATCCAAGGCATGACCTGAAGTCTATACAGGAGAGAACGAGGTGGGCATCAGAGTACATATGCATCATGTTCTGGAACGTGCAGCGGCCAGCACGTGCACTTGGACTGAACATTTGATGTGTATCTTCTGGCGTTCTTCACTTGAGACTCACACTTGAGATTTTCAGCACCGATAGCCCTCTAGAATCTCAGTATTATGTTGAAGAAATACTGCCCTAGAAACCAGAAATCATGGCTTGATTTCACATTTAATTACTTTCCACCTTGTGCTATTTTACATGTCTCAAATTGTTCAGCTATCATTTATTCAGTTTACTTTGTATATTTAGCATGAGCTAAATTTGAGACTTGAAAGATTTTGCCTTGCCAGGTGTGTTAGTACATGCCTGTAATCACAGCACTCGGGAGGCTGAGGCAGGAGGATTGCCGCACGTTCAAGGCCAGCCTGCACTACATAGTGAAACCCTGCCAATAAATAAAACGATTTTACCTAGCAGTATAATATAAATGTAAATATTTATCTTAGGTCATAGCTGTATTACTAATAAGGTTGCATATCATAGTTGATTGTTGCAGGTCATGATTTCGCTCCCTTAGCATATATTTCTATTTATAGGAATGCCTGAGAAAATCTTTTTCTAAAGTAACTGCTCTTTTTGATAATTGCCTTTTGCAATAGCTGATTTTTCCAAAGCAGATTTAAGGAAACTGGAAGCATATAAGGCAGTTGTCTCAAAGCAGACTATTTCACTCCTATTTGACAAGGGAAAATTCTTTGGGAGAAAGAACTTAACATTAATGAAATAGTTGCAATGATGCATTTTATTAGTATCCTGTAGTAGGAAACAAACATGTAAGCTGCATACTGGGGGCCTGTGAAGCCTTCTTCCTGATCTACAGCAAAGTGGTTTTTTGTTTGTTTGTTTGGATTTTTTTGGTAGTGGGGATCAAACTCAAGACCTTGTGCTTGCCAGGCTACAGGAAAGTGTTTTGGCTAATCCTCACAGCAACTCTGAGTGTCACTGGTTTCCCATTTTACAGATGAGAAAACTGAGACTTAGTTGAATACTTGCGAGATCACCAAAGCTGTAATCCACTTGACCTATTTAGCATTGGGATAATGTCAGATTAGAATTCTTTTAGAAAATTATTCCTCAGTGAGACTCTCTTCTCCTCTAATTAGAAGTTCAGAAAGATACTGCTTCACTCTCTTTAGAGCTCAAGTCAAATGGATATTTCTTGCTTGGATTTTGTAGGGCTGTGTCCTCTGACCCCTACAAAATGCCTTCTGAACTGCTGGGCATCGGGGTGGTACCTTTCTCTGGCTAGGTCTCTGACTCTTTCTCAGTGAATTCTCCTCCAGGGTGGAGGAATTCAAAACTGTCCCCAGCAGGCTCTCTCTGTGCAGACTCACCTTATTAGAAGGGACTTTCCCCTAGGCACTTGCTATATAGAATTTTACTGGATGTTTTATCACCTCATGTTCTTTTTTCCCTCCCCGATGGAAATTCTTGAAAGAGAAAAGAACTTGGGGTTGATGTGAGGTTTTGTTCATAGTTCAGTCATAAATAATTCCTGCCTTAGTGTGTGAGCTTTCTGTCAGGATAACAAAATACTTGACTTGATTAACTTGGAGAAGAGGTTTATGTTGGCTCACAGTTTTAGGGGTTCTAGTTCCTGAGGCCACACGGCATGGTAGGAGCACGTAGCATAGCAAAACCACACTGTGAGTCAGGAGCAGCATGGAAGAGAGAGGAGAGAGTCCACAGCCCTCTTCAAGGCCACATCTCCAGGTCCTCAGAGCAGCACACTAGACTCCACCTCTAATGTCTGTATTGCCTCCCAGGAGCACCATCCTATGGACCAAGCCACTAACACATGGGGACACTTAACCTAAACTGCAGCACTGGGCTTGCTCAAAACCTTACTAAACTACTAGATTAGTTAATTCTTTCGTAGTTCACTATAGGATTCTGTCTCTGACTCTGTGTCTGTCTTGTCTGTCTGTCTCTCTGTCTGTCTGTCTGTCTCTCTCTCTGTTTCTGTTTCTGTCTCTCTGTCTGTCTGTCTCTCTCTGTCTCTCCCGCTCTCTCTCTCTCATTTGCTTACATGAAGCCCCTTCTACTTAGGTTCTCTCTGTGTGTGACTACAAGATATTTATTTGTATCTGGTGCCTGTCCTCCAGGACAGTCCAGCCACTGTGGTGTTGGCCCCTGATTCTGTAGTTCATCCGGACTGGTGCTCTCTTGGTACAAATTATACTTTCTCCTTGTGCTTGGGCCTGGATGGCTTAGCTACCATTTGGGTTTATTGCAAATCCCACCTTGTGGGAATACAACACTGTCTCTTCTTTACTTAGGTTTGGCTTCTGTTCCTAGCTCCTAAAGAAATCCTGTATTAATAATTTCCTCAGGAGGCAGAAGATAGGAGTGGTGATTGCTGGCAAATGTGTGTTCTTGGGAAGAGTTCTGGTTGATTTGGATGTGCACACTCATCCGTGAGAACAGCCTTTCTGTCCCTACCGACTCTCTGCCCTGCCTCTGTCCCCTCACAGGCTAGTTGCCTTTGTGCTCTGTACTCGAGTAATCACTGTCGACACATCCTTCTGCATTCTCCTGTGTGATGCTAGAGCTAGGACTCTGCAAGCCACACTTCTGCCTTCCCTGCTTTTGAGCTCTGCTAGTAGGGAATGTGAGGAGGATGCTGCAGAATGGAGTCTGGAAAGCACTGTGCACTGCCGGCAGGCTTCCTGCTGGTCACAGCAGCACACACAGCCCGCTGTGCCACACAGCCCAGGGCCACTTCTTTTCTGAAGCAGCAGCAATATTCACTTCATTGATTTTCCCACACTCTTTGAATTGTTCCTTCAGGCATTGTAGGGACTCTAGCACTACCTGAACAGTGCTTCCTGCTTGGAAAGTTCTCTGAAGCCCTCCTCGAGCCTCCTGATTTTAGTAAGCATAATCTTTGCTTAAAAAAAAAAAAAGACGATAAAAACATTAGATACAATACAGATTTTCAAAACACAATGTGATAGGAATTCAACAATGGTTGTTATACCGTACATTGTTGACTTCAGTGTAGTTGCTCAACCCCTGCCATCTGCTATCTGTGTTTCTCCCATTACACCTGAGAGTTCTGTGTGTATTTTACCAGGCCACCTAGTTAACAAAGCTGTATTTTCTTATTGACTGTCTGTTCTTCCTGTTAAATGGTGTGACTTCTGTCTCTCACTTGGACACTGACTGATGCACATGTAGTTCTCATGCTCCTGGCATTTAGCTTTAGTTTCACTGTGTCATGTGTCATTGTCTTCCTCTGAGGGAGCTGTCCTTTGAGCAGCCTTGAAGACCTGTCTGGACTACATTTATTGGATTTTTAACAGTCTTCAAGAGTAAGAACGTGATAACAAAGTCAACCTTATGACCTTCAATATGTCTTTGTGTATGTGTATGTGTGTGTGTGTGTGTGTGTGTTTTGGGGGGGGTACCAGGGATCAAAATCAGGACCTTGCACTTGCAAGGCAGGCACTTATGCCACTGAGCTATCTCCCCAGCCCTTTTTGGTGTTTTTTAGAGGCAGGATCTTGCTATGTAGTTCAGGCTGGCCTTGAACCTACTGTGGAGCCCAGGCTGGCCTTGACCACACCATGATCCTCCTGCCTCAGCCTCCCATGTGCTGGGATTATAGCAGTGTGCTACTATGCCCAGATCCAGTATGTTTTCTAGTGATTTCTGTGGAGGGCTTCCCAGCATTGTGGTTACTTCTGATCGCACTGTCATAGCGTTGAAAAAATCTTCTTTTTAGTGGATTTCAATTCAATATTTTCATCCTTAAAATACTATGTATAAGGAGCTGGGAAGATAGCTCAGTAGAATAAGTGCTTGCCTGGCAAGCACAAGGGCATGAGTTCAATCCCCAGTTCCACAAAAAACAAACAAACAAAAAAAACCTCTCTATATATAAGTGATTATATACATTTACAAATATAGTAGTATAATCATTCTTTAGGGGTCATGAGAGATGGGTGCCAGGACTCATGCAGACACTAAAGTTTGCAGGTGTATAAATCCTTTCTGTAAATGGTAAGGTATATGCATATAACCCACGCAACCCTCCTGTGTTATGTGTAGATTAATTATACCTAACACCATGTAAAGGCTATGAAAATAGTTGAATACTGTACCACTTAGGGACTAATGAGAAGAAAAAGTTAGACATATTTAGTACAGATGCATTTTTTTCTGATGACAATATTTTTTATCTGGGTTTGAATGAACTCATGAATGCAGAATCTACAGATACTGTAGGCCAACTGTAATAGTGCACATATAATTATCCATAAATAGACTACACAGTAAAATTGAAACTGAGCCTTGATTTTTTTTGGTGAGTATTTTAATACCTTCCTCATAGAGTTACTATGAGATAAAGTGAAGTGGCACATAAAACATCAAGCACAGTGCTGGACTCTCAGTGGTCAGTATCCTGCAGGTAGGAACTGTCTTCTTGATATTTGCTGCACTGTTCTCAAACCTCTACCCCAGATAATTGGTCTATGCCAGTTTCCTAGCGACGCTATTCTTCTTTCAAAAACTGAATGTGTAGCAGATAGTGATCCATCTTGGCCAATGAAACATGAAGAAAATCTACTCCAGGGCCTCTGGGAAAGATTTTCTCCCTTTTAGGGAAAAAGTACAGGAAAGTATTACCTTGCCTTTGTTCTCTGGAGGTATGTATGGATGTGACCCTGAACTACTCTAATAGCTATTTTATCACTGTGTGGAACAAGCCGGAGATTGTAAGAGACATAACTCTACTCCTACAGATGACCCTGGGCTAGCCCCTGGCACCTGTGACAGAAGCTGTGATGTGATTAAGGATCTAGCGTTTGAAGTGGGAGGATTATTGTGGGTTTTCTAGTGGGTCCCTCATCGTGAGGCTCTTTAAAAATGGAAGAGGTAAGCAGGAGCATCAGTGTCTTAAGTGATAGGACTGGAGAAACTTGTTCAGTCACTGTGGGCTCCACAGCTGGAAGGGGACTGAGAGCCAGGGCACCCGGGCAGCCTCTTGAGGCTGGGAAAGGGAAGGCCACGGCCTTTCCCCTAGATCCTCTAGAAGGGAACACAACCCTGCAGGCGCATTGATTTTTACCCAGCAAGACCCACATCAGAGTTCTGACCTCAGAACCCAAAGATAATAAATGTGTGTTGTTTTAAGCCACTAAGCCTGTGATAATTTGTTGGAACAACAGTAGCAAACCAATCCATGAAAAGAAATGAAAATTCATGTCTGCTCAGCCTCTGTCTGCTCTCCACCCCTGGAGCTACCCTTGTGTTTCCTATCATGCAAGACAAGTTCCTGTGTTGTTTAATCCAGTTTGAGTCAGATTTTTGACTACCTCCAGCCTCAGTTGTCCTAAGCATGATATATATGTGCAGAGCATTATGGATAAGTAGATCCTAAATGCATCTTTGTTTAATAATGAAAGAGGCAGAGCTGTTTTCTGATCATGCTAAGTGTAAGAATTTAAAGTGGGTTTTTTGTTTTGTTTTGTTTTGTTTTTTTAATATAACACAAAAGACGTTTGGAAAGATGGCTGTATTATTTGAATAGTGAGATGGCCTGGAACTTCAGCAGGTGCACTTTCAAATTGCTAGATTCATTTCCTATTGTGACCTCCAGGCATCCAAATTCTCTTTTCCGAAATAACATTTCAGCAGACCCTGTGAACATGCCAAGAAGTGATTATTTTTACAAATCCAGATGACTTCCTAATTTAGGATCGCTCAGGCAGAGGTAGAAATGAAGAGAAACATAAACTGTTTTTCCATCTCTACAGAGTAGGAACAGCCCAGTACTGGCTTTAAACAAATGTTGCTGACAACTATGAATGTGGTTATCGTTAGACAGCTGTTCAGTGGCCTTTGTGAACTCAGCTGGGGGCTCAGCCCAGTTTAAGATCAGAGAGGCCAAAGATCAAATGCTGTTCCAGTTGGTTTCCAAGGCTTTTCTGCACCACTTCTGTGTTTCTGACTAATTTTTGTAATTTCTGTTCCAAAGACCATCGCAAGATCCACAGCACCCTTTGCACTTGCTCCGTCTGCCACCCTGCAAATACTCTTCCTCAGCCTTGTCTCCTTGCTCCCCCTCTCCTCTCCTGCCAGCCAACTTTTTCTAAAATGAAGCTCATATCTGTGGGAAAGAAGGGATTCACTTACGGTGGCACGGAGCACTGCCTATCTAGTGAGCATCTTCCCTGATGCTCGTCTATTTAAATACTTAGCTATCTTGACCAGCTGTGATCATGTCTCCTGGGATCTGAATCTGCTGAGCATCTAGGTGGTATTGTCAGGGTAGCGGGGAGGGTTTGCCTGGAGCAGGAAGTTATGTCTCCAAATTCTAGATGATGGATGAACTGTATACCACAAAGGAGCTGGTTGATCTGATTGGACATGGTCTAGGAGAAGATGACAGAGGAAGAGGAAAAGAGGGGAGAGGAGGGAACAGGAGAGGAGGGGAGGAAGAGATGATAGAATATCTATTTGTGTTATTCAACTTTCTAATGCTCCCTATTGACGACATCATTAGAAACATTTAGAAATGTAGCTCTTTCCACTTTGTTTATAATTTTTAAAAATATTAGTACCATACATGTTTGTAGTATATAATGTTTGTCTTCCTTGTGGGGAATTAGTACATAATACACCCCCCCACCCCCCCCACCCCCCCGTATTCAGTACAGGGTCTACAGAGTCTCACTACATAGATTGGATTTGTAGTGATTTTCCTGTTTTCAGCTTCCCAAGTGCTGGGGCAGGACTGGCACAGCATGCCGGGGATCCAATCTTAGCCACTGTGCTCTGCCTAAGCAGGCACTTTAGTCTGCTGAGCTGTCTGGCCAGCCCTTCATAATACATCTTAATGCTTTTTCCATTTGTGAAATAGTTTTTTTTTTAATTTCACTGGAGAGAGCAATGTCCTGCAGCCTGCACCTCCCTCTTCTCAGATGCAGTCTGTGCGTCCCTGTGGCATGTTTAGTAGGACCAGAGGCTTTTACCAAAAGCCTTGGCAGTAGGCCTTCTTTGGGACAGCAGGAGTTTCATGGCACACTTTGTTTATTAATTTAACAAGTATTTATCCAGTCTCACTTTGGGACACTGTGCTTAGTCCTAGGTACAAAAATGAAAGGGACTGTGCCAGGCTTTCCCCTCATTCCTAGAGGAACACACATGTTGATGGCAGTGGTAGCACTGTGAACAGAGAGTTGTGGTATTTTATAGAATCGATGAATGAGGTATAAAGGTATCAGGCAGCTTCTGTCTTCTGTCTAATCCAGACCTGGGCAGATATGTCCTACCTGATCAGTGTCATGATGATGATGATGACCTGATCAGTGTCATGATGATGATGATGACCTG
>NDGM011246256.1:392-15601 GCA_002564305.1 Octomys mimax
CCACACACACACACACACACACACACACACACACACACACATAAATAAAAATTAAAAAAAAAAGAAAAATGTTTATAACACATGGGTAAGGTGAAAAACACTATCCACTTTTGAGTATAGGAAATAGCAGCACAAACTAGAAATGCTTATTCTGCTAAGTCTTTATAAAGATAAACTATTATTAAATAAAATTGTTTCTAATCTCCTAAAATTCGCAGTGAGGACCTCAAGGTAAGGACTGAGACATTTCCTACCTCCTAGCTCTGATTCATCCACGAAGGGGCCGCTGAGAAACAGAGAGCGTCTCTGCTGTCCTCCACCCCTTCCACTCCAGCACCACCCGCACCTACATGGGGCAGAGGAGAGAAAGGAAGAGGAGGTAGAAGCGGAGGATGTCTGGAACATTCTCATTAGCATACGAGGGAAAATGGAAGCTTCTATAAATGGAACTTGCGTTGCAGGTGTACGTTAAAGTCACGTGAGAAGGCTAGTGAGTTTTCCAAAATAATCATTTAAGGAGATGAAAAGTGCCTTGAAGAAAGCAAGCCTTTTGTTTAGCTTCCCAGCTTGAACTTTGTGACCCACCAGCACTGCTCACTTGTTCTATGCTGTTGCAAAGGTATTTGAAGATACATAGCGAGCTAACGACATCGATCAGCCTTGGCATGACCTGCATCCCCTCACTTCCCACATATGAGATGTGTCACTTCTCTGATATTGGGATAATTCAGAATATTGGCTCCATGTACTGCACCCTCTTGAACTGTGGGTCAAAATACAATTTTATACTGTACAAAGCTAGCAACTCAGGAATCTTGTCATAGTTACAGCAAGCTATGTAACAGCTAACTAATATAATTATATTCTGCAAATATGACCAACACATTGATTAGTAACCACTATTACTTAAAGTTTAAGAGAAATCAACAAGGATTTAACTAAAACAAATTCAGGTAAAACAATTAAAGCAATGTGAAAAGTGCATATGCATATTCCTAACCTCCTCCTCTGTACAAATATCCCCTTCAGTTTAAAGAGATTAGATTAGCACGAAACTTGACAACTTAGTGACAATACACCTTTATTATGCCAAGTCCTGTAAGTTAAATATATGGTCCTGGCTTTGAAAGAGAAGAAGGAAAGGATTATTTTTGAGTGGCATATGAAGCTGACATTAGAAAGTAGTTAAATGTTTTATTACTGAAAATAATAGCAGCCTGCAATATCTTCCCAAAATATCTCTAGGGATCAGAAATCAACATTCTGAAGATCATGTTTTAAAGAAGTCATGGGAGAGCTATAAAACTATGTCAAGCTCATCGCCTTCCAAGTTTAGACTGCTAAATAAATCAGTTACCCAAGGAAGCAACAGAAACAATTGGAGCAGAAATGGTAATACAATCATGTCTGAAGAGAATAATTCAAACCTGAAAAAAAGTCTACATTCCAGAAGGGGTCAGAAATCTCCTAACAATCAGGACACAGTACCAGAGATGCACATTCATGTTGTCAAACTCTATAAATGGGAACATAGGAAAAGCTCCAGGGAAAACAATCAAGCGCGGCCAAACATGTGGATGAGACACAAAATATTTGGTAGAGATCACCTATGATTAAGTTTGTGAGAATTACAAAATTTTAAATATAACATCTTTGGTTGTCATAAAATTTTCTTTCTCTCAACTTTCAGCTTTTATTGACTTTTATTAGTACATATTTGCAGAATATGATACTTGCTTTCACTGTAGAGCATCGATACATGTAGAAAAGGAATTGTAATTATTTTTGGTACTTCGGTATACCTAATTTTATTTTTCCACCATCAGATTCATTTATTTATGTTATATGAACTTATAAAGTTAATTATTATACATACAGATTGTAAATCAGACTAATAGTTTGGGACATGTAAAATATATATGACAATTATATTAAGTCAAGGTACAATTTTAGACACATTTTCCACAGTGGCTTTTAATACCTTTTTTCATGCTCTTTCTTTCCCTTTTATTTGTCTTTCATATTATACTTTTTTTTTACGTATATTAGGTGTTTCTTATGAATGAAGAAGTGCAAAATTTAAGCTTGTGTGTCTCATATACATTACTTAACTTTAAGTAATATAAGTTCTCAAATTGCATAGATTTTTCAACAAATGACTCAAATTCATCCTTTTTGGGTCAGAGCAGCTCCCCACTGTGTACAAGTACTGTCCTTTATCCTTTCATCTGTTGGTGGATATGGGTCATGGCACAGCTATTTCCTAGCTATCTTCCACAAGGATTTGAAGGCCTATATAACCACAGTGATTTGTGTAAACCTAGGCATCTTGGTTACTTTTCTCGTTGCTGGTACAAAGTACCCTATAGCCCAAATTAAGGAAGGAAAGTTTCATCTAGCTCCCAGTTAGTAGAGGTTTAGTCCATATTTGGCTGGCTCCAAGGCACAGTGGCACATTGAAGAGGGCAGCAGGTCATAGTCGTGGAAAACAGCAAAGAACAAAAGGCAGAGCAACAGCTGCACAGACTAGCAAGCCTCTCTCCCTTCAGTACATGGTGTGCACCTTGCCCACACCCGGCAAGTGAAGCCCTCACACGCATAATCCCTGCAGTGGATCATGAATTAATGACAAATTCTAGAAACCAAGAGGCTTTGGGTGGACAACTAAACACAAAGCATAACACTAAGTTTGTAGTAGTAAAAGAGCTAATCTTGATATTCAAATTTTCCTGTAAAGGGGCCAGTGAGATAGCTCAGTGGTCTAAAGCACCTGCTGAAACAACACATCCCATGCCAGCTCCAGCTCCAGGTGCACTGAGCCACTGTAAACACTTTCACATCCTAGAAAGAACAAGAATACAGCCTCTCCAGAATAATCGCTACATGACAGACTGTGTTTATTATGATAATGAAGACGTCTAATCAATGTGCATAAGAATATTGTTCCTGCTTATGAGTCTCCAGGGTATAAGAATTGGAGCTTTGAACTTTCATGGATTCAAATGGATCAGAGTCCAAGTACAAGCATTCCTAATTTAAAACAAATCACAGAATTGATTCAAATCTACTTTACCTTTTTAAAACAACTGTAAAAGTAAAAGTCATAAGTGTACCACCACCTAAAGTAACTATAGAGTAGATAGTTTATTTACCATAATTTTCTATATGTGTTTGTTTTTTATGATGTATAGTTTATATTTCTGCCCAAAGTATGTAAGAATCACATTGTGTTCTCCCTGAATGGAATGCATTTTTGATTCAGGGATTTACTGTACAAAGACTATCATGAGCATAGAATTGTGAGTCATAGTCTCCAGGGATCTAAATTGTGTTCTTCCTGTGCCATCACAGAATTTCTGGAAAAGAAATGCAAAGGTACCTTTTCTCCCCCCTCACTTACAGGCTCTAGAGCCATAAGAATTGTGAGTCATTGCCTTAAGGAAAGGAAAGGGCTATGATTTTTTTCTTTTTTTGAGTTTTTCTTGCTCTCTTCCCTATTGCTGATGCCAAGTGAGAATTGCTCTAAGGTAATCTATTGTAGAATCAGAGGTTCTCATCAGAAATAAGAGACTCTTGCTATGTCAGCTCCTGTGTAAATGGCTGATAGAAATATCTGTTTGAAGATTTCCTCTCTGGACAGTATGATGACTTGTGAAAAAATTTCAGAGAAGCTGCAAGGCGTATATTTTTAAGGTGGGACAGAGAAAGGTGTTTGTGAAAAGACAGCTTGGGGTAGACTTCAGATGAGTGAGTTCACAGCGACAAAGGTGCAAATATGGATGGGGAAACAGAGGATGGAAGTTGCTAAGACATCTCGAGCCCCAGATAGTCTTCTTGCACTGGGAGCTTCTGGGATCTCAGGATGGTTTACTGAGAACACACATGTAGAGTAGCTGGACCTGTTTTTACTATGAGGAAAATCATCTGTGAATGAGCACACGAAAACCTGATGCTCGCCTTGCTCCTACACTTCTTCATTTACATGGAGAAGGGAATACTGTTATAATTTATGACCTGGGGCCTTAAAACTTACTGTTCAAATTGGAAAAGTCTGGGAACAAAAGGGATTCTACTATTAATTTTGTTGCAGGATACACCCTAAAGTGGATTTTGCTATGCAGAGTGAGATACATAATTAACTTGAGTTTTGTGTTATGATGGTAACAATGTACAGTATCCTCACTATATTTAGAATAGTTGTGTTTTAGGTGATAGGGATATAATTCTAAAGCATGAAAGATAGATAGCTTAGGGCTCAAACGTGAAACTCTTCCTTCACACCTGTGTAGCAAAGTGCCACAAAGAAGTATTCTAACCAGTGCCATAATGGCTAAAGAACATAAACTAAGAACATGGCAAGTTACTTGTCAGCTGCAGATATGGTAAAATATAAATGACAATACAGTAGCAAGTTAATCACATTTTCTGTCTTGCTATTATGCGAATATCAGAAGATCTGCTCTACTACTGTTCATCAGGCCTTCTGGTTTACTTTACTGTGTATATATTTTCTTTAATGTTTTAGAATTTTGGATTATGAACTAATACTACTTGTGAAAACCTGTTTCTCCAGAAACCCTTGAATTTTTCTATTACCTGTTTTCCAGGAATATAATTGACTCAGTATCTCATTTTATTTTGTATTTTCCTGGAAATTTTTTGATCCATGTGAGTGATATAAATGTGAACCCCAAAATCTCTGTTTATATTTATAGACTCTAAAGGACTAGCCAAGATCAGAATTTGAATACCATTCTATGGTAAGTGCAGTATAAATTTATGCACATCATTACTGGACTTTTGTCTATGGAGGTAATGTGGTACCTTCAGGATATTTGGGTTTCATATTACCCAGACTAGAGACAGAAATTGATACATGAGATTAATTAGGCCTTCCTTGAAAGTAAAACTTGTGCGTTAGTCAATTTTCTGCTTTAGAATCTCACAGACTCCTTACATCATAGGCCATAGAAGTTTATTTGGCTTGTGTCTCTGTAGTTTTGGAACTCTAAAGTCCATGCACTTAGGTGAATGGGGAGTGCTGCCTGTATGGCAGCTTTAGGCCGGAATGGAAATCTGGAAGCCTAGCTCTGAGGGCCAAGGGGGTTAATACAGAGCTCAGTTCTCTTCCTCATGAGCGTGCTACCTCACTTCTAAGAAGGAACAGCAACATGGACAGCAGGTGGGTGCAGGACCGCAGTGAGGGTCCCGCTGCTCTCGTGCTGGATGGAGAGTGGCAGCTAGGTGGCCAGGGAGGGCACGGAAAAGGCCGTCTTAGTAAGTTGTTGCAGTGGGTGAGGGGCAGGGGGAGGCTAGGGAGGAGCAATCCAAGCCACATTTCACCTCCGACCAGCACCAGAGAATAGAAATGTAGGCCCTTGTCATCTGCCCCATCTTTGTAAAGATACGGGTTTTTCATATCATTTTAATGAGCTATTAAAATCCCCCAGCCCCAAATCCTAGCAGAGAGGAGGAAAATTGCTATGGTTTGTGTCTAGGTGTCCCCTGAAAGACTCATGTAGTCATTGGGCTTCTAGAGTTTGTGATTGATTTATGATCCAATGCTGGACTTGTGGGCGTGAGTGTGACACTTGCCCTAGGAAGGGAAATCTGCATGCAAATGTAAAAGCAGGAAAGAGGCTAGCCTGTTAACCCAGTTGCAGAGGCCCTCTTTGCTCTTTGCTGCTTTCCACTGCGGTGAATGGCTGCCCTGTCATGTGCCTCTCTGCCTTGGTAGCAGCTCCACTACCTGTGAGCTAAATAAACTTTCCCTTCCTGAATTTTGGGTGTCGGATATTTTGTCCCAGCAATGACAGAAAAATAACTGAGACAAAAGTATCTTAAAAATATCACACTAATTGATATTGCTAAGTGATTGTAATATAGTGAACAATTAGACCTAATGGCACAGTTGTCAACTGTGATTAATCAAGATTGTTTCTTACAGTTCAAGCAATCTTACAAGTGTATATCACATAGTGGGATTCTAGTACAATGACTAAGAGATTGGGTATAAAAATAATCCTTGATAGAATTAATCTTAAAGAAAATTAAATTTATCTTTGACTTTTATATTTTATGATACAGATATAAAAGAGAAAAATTTACATGTATATAACCAGAGAGCAAATATATATATACACTTATAACCTGGTGGAGAAAATAAAATAAAATGATACCTAGCCAAATGAAAAATGACAGTGTCATCTGTTTTTTTCTGCAATAATGAGACAAAATAATATGCCAAATATCGTTGTTAGAGTTAACATGATTCATAAGTCAAAACATGAAAATTATTATGGAACCAGTAATTTAGATGGAAGGTCATTGGTATATTCATTCTTATAGACAAATGTTTCTTTGATCAAATTGATATATGAAGGTGCAGAAAAATCATCACAGAATGTGTATAAAACACTAGAAACATTGGTGCAACAACTATTTTTTGTTGCTGTTATCTTTTGATTTTGTTGTTGCTGTTAACAAAATTTTTAAAAATTTTATCAAAATGCAAAACTTTTTATTGTGTTTTGCATTTGATACAGGATCTCACTACAAAGCTCAGACTTGTAGTGGTCCTCCTGATTCCAGCTTCCCCAGTGCTAGGATTACAGGCATGTGCCACCACACCCAGTCTCAGTGGGCAGCTCACAGAGCCTGTAGGCAGGGCCGGCACAGCATGTGATGGTGGGGATCAAACCCCGCTCCCTGCGTTTGCCTAAGCAGGCACTTACTCTGCTGAGCTACTGTGCTGGCCCTTTGTAAGGACTATGTTTTAAAATGTCCATAAAGCAACCTAAAATTTAACTAGTAGAAATATTTTACTGTGATCACCCAGATTAAAAATCCAGTAATCTCTCTCTTCATTTCCTCAAAAGATTGGGAATAACTTGACAAAACAAGAATAAATAAAATGCAATTAATTCCCTTGTATTATATAGAGCTATTCTCTGGCAATTGACAATATAAGGGTAATTCACATAGTTCTTGAAGTTGATAATTAGTATACAAATATTTGAAAGACTCACTTACAATATGACTACATATCTTAGAATATGATAACCTTTGAGTAAAATTATACTAGAGATAGCATGATTACCCAATTATTAAAGACTTTGGAATAAAATTACAGTATTACTATGCATGAAATAAGCAGATATAAATTATATCTTATGATATTTTATTCCCTACAATTACAGTAAGGACATACAATAAGAAAAGTCTGTGCAGTTTTCTTCTGCTTGCAACATTCCAACTTATTTGAAAATGGACGAGCTGTGGTTGGGTGAAGTTTTATAGAAAAAGCAAAGCAAAACTTGCATGCTTCCAGAATATGTAGTAAGTTCATGACTTGAGGAAAACAATTTGAATACTATATTCTCCAACATGTTAATTTATTTTTTCTATTTTAAACTCAAATTACTATGAGTTCAGGCTAGACTGTACTGTACCAATATGTAATCCCAAATCACAGCAATGTAATCCTAATTGAAAAAAGTACTAGTTTAAAAATTATTGCATGTTCATGATGTCTACTATAATGAGGTCTGGCAGCAATTTGGCTCTGTCATTCACCTTAGACAGGGGACTCTAAACAGTACTTAGTTGATTCTGATGGGACAAGAACTTTGGAAAGGTACACCATGTGCCTTCAAGGTTCTGTCCTGAAGCATTTGTCATTCCACCTCACATAGCAGTAACTCCTTTCACTTAAAAAATGACAAATATCACAAAAAGTCCTTATAAAGATAATACATTTTAAAGATGCTTCAAGTCTTTTATATTTGTTATCCCACAGACAAATATGGTTACTATGACAATCAGCGTTTGAACATTGTTCTCTAGCTTGTTTTCTGCTCTAGGAAGTTTGTGTAATACCAGTTCTTTGACAGGTGAAATTTGTGATTATGATGAAATATCACTAATATTATTATACCACTTCATTTGGGCAAAGTTGTTGGGAGCAACTGAAGCTGGAAATCGGTCATATGTGTGAAGGTGTGACAAAGCCCCACAGCCTAAAGAAGTTAAGCTGCCTCAGTCTTGAGAAAAGCATCCTGCCTGGGCAATTTTGCCTATCAGTTGCTAGACAAACATGTTTCTGGAAATAATGACTTTATGAGTGTACGTAAATTCTCCTACTGTTGTTGTTTTGGTCCTTTGCCAATCAGGCAATGGACCTCCACCTGACCCAGCTCTTGTCTCTTGTCTGTATTTTCCTCATTCCTGCTGTGATTTCTACCCACGGTACACTGAGACAAAAGTTGGTCCCCACACAAAGTGACTTTTCTTTTTCTTTCTTTCTTTTTTTTTCCAGTAGGATTGCAAGATCCTAGCTGTTCATTTTGAGTTAGTTTATTCAGAGGTTATCTTGGGTAAGTCTGACATAATCAGAAAGACATTTTAAAAAGTTTGAAGTCAGGGATTGTACTCCTGGTCTTGTAGTAACAAACTGCCATGCTGTATAGATGACAAATAACAGACGATGGGGATCAGCATATTGGAACCAATAATAGGCATCAGTTGGTAATTGGAAGGTGTAATCTGTATTTTTTTTTCCTTGAAAAAGTCTTTTTTGTTTTTGGCTCACTAAGGCTGCCTTAAGGGAAGGTCTGATGTGTCATGTGGTGCTGGGGATTGAATCACAGTTCCCTGCCCCTGACTGATTTTGCCCAAGCAAGTGCTTTAGACAACTGAGTTGACCTGCCAACCCCTGAAATCTCATTCAGACCACTATGAGGAACAACAATTTGTCAAGATTTAGTAAAATAATTTTGAAAAGACTCAGAGAAATTAGAAGAAGACCCCAAGAGTTAGAGGAAGTTTTACCTGGATGACACTTCGATCATCAGCTTTTTTTTTTTTTTTGAACCGGAGATTGAACTCAGGCCCTTGTGCTTGCCAAGCAAGTGCTTATTCTACTGAGCCATCTTCCCAGCTCTGATCATCAGCTCTTGATTGGAGCATTGAGCCAGTGCAGACCATACCCAAGATCCATAGGACATTTACAATAGCAACAGCACTAGCAACAAGGAAGTAGATGATACAATTGCCCACTAAACTTACCAAATGTGAGTAATTCTCACAGGAGAATAATAGCAGCAACCCCAAGTAAAAGGAGAACATGTCTTCATTTATCCATTTGATGTAGATGAATTGTGAGACTGGGCACCAACATGTTGTTTAACAGCAACAAATTCAATAAAAGGTGTTGCTTTCTTATCCATGATTAAATAGCATAACAGTGAATTGGAGAACAGACCTTTGACTTTATTTTATTAACACCTTCAGCAGATTTATACACATTTTATTCTCTTGATTTTAAAATTAAGTTTGTGATTATTTAAAATTCATCTTTGCATGTATGAACTAATATGATTACTTAATTTTCTGTTAAGGTCAAATAAATGAGAACGGGTAAATGAAAATTAATTATCTATCACTTAGTATTTATGGCTCTTTCATATACACGTAATTAACAGTAGTCTATGCTGATGTTACATATATACAAAGAACTTTCTGCTTCTATTTTGGAAGAAAAACCATGAAATAGGTTTTACTCCTACCCTGGCAATAAGAGAAAAAACATATAAAATTGTAATTATATATGCTTTACATATTTTAAACATGAATGCACTGAGGTCACATGGCAATCAGATTGAAACTGAAGAAATTATATTTTCAGAAGAAAATCAGTGAAAGTCAAGTAATTAAAAAATTCTAAAAGGTAAATGTAGTAGCCTGAAAATACAGATTTCTGAGAGCCACAGACAAAAGAGAAGGCTGATTTATTTTCAGACCCTAATCCACACATTTTTTTAACGTATCTATCCAAAGATGGAGACCAGGATAAGAAATAAGAGCATTTTCCTTCATTAATTATAAGCATGTGAGTGTGCGGTCCTGAAAGAGCAAGCCAACCAGTCTTCTAGCAAAAGCCCAAAGCCGAGACTAGGCGTGGTGGTGCGCACCTGTAATCCCATGCTTGGGAAGCTGAAAACAGGAGGATCACTATGAGTCTGATCTGTGGAGTAAGACCCGGTAGACCTTGTACTAAATACAGAAAAAAGCAAACTCCAGTGCGCAGTGAGGGTTCCCACTAAGAAAGAGAAAACAAATCAGACCTCCAACTCTCGAAAAGGACCAAGATGCTGTCTGGGGCCAGATCAAAAGAGATCTTCCTGTGCTGCAAGAAGACTAGTGTTATTAAGAAAGCACCATGCAGATTGCTGGGTGTTGCTTAAAACTCTGACTGTACAGGAAAATGAGGAGCCGCCTCTTGTATCACGTATCACCAAGATCAATGAACAGACAAATAACATAGGTAAAAAGCAAGACTGTGGGAAGAGCTAATGAAGAAATATTAAGGAAGATGTATAACTGGCACAGACCAGACACTGGGGAAAATCCATTGACAGATCAGCCTGCATTCTGAGCACAAGGTAAAGGTAGAGGATTTTTGATCAGTACAAGTGAAGGTCACATTATCCACAATAAGACAGAAATCCAAACAGACTCCTCTAAATTGATTGGACCCTAAGGACAATCACTTAGGCAAAGGCAAATGATCCCAGCTTTCAGGTAGAACATGTTGATCTCTGCCTTACGTGCTCTACCTGTGATGTCAACTTCTCAACCCGAAGTTAAGAAGAAAATAAAAAAAGATTTATACACAGTCAAATGAAAAATTAGTTTTCCACCATCCAAGCATAAAAGCTCAGAAATGGTAGTGAACATTGTACTGGACACCATGAGGCAGCAAAGAAGGCCTTCTGTTCTGTCATTTTCCTTTCACTGCTTCCCTTCTCTTCTCATTCCAATTACATGATAACATATTTCTTCTAAAACTTCAATGAAAATGTGTTCATTTCAGAAAATGTATTACTATAAGTGTTTTCAAATACTTTAAGCATAATTATGTGTACCTAGCATTGCATTTTGGTTGATGAAATTTTTCCACCAATCCTCTTCTAAATGTCTTCCCTTAACAGATAGATATAAGATTGATGTATCTACATAACTGCAGACCATCTAAAGCTAACACTGCTTATAAAAGCATCTTTACATGGAGTAGAAGAAGTATTACTTCTTTCCCTGGTCAATGTAGCCTGTGTTTATAAACTAAATAATGTGCTCCAGGGTACTGGAAGGTCATTTAGCAGTACAATAGTGTCCTTGAAGATGCTGTGTGTTGGCTTCAGTCTTATTTTAAACCTTGATTTAAATATTCAACCTTTTGTATTTTGTACAGACTCTAGCCACTCTTCTGGCGAACCATCCTAGAATCAGCAAGCCAGAAACCAATTTTAAAAGTTTGGGTATCTTTTTCTAATATGTCACATTTTCACTAAAGAGTTCCATTAATAGGTCTTTGAATTACACGAGTAAAAGGAGTTTAAAATTTAAACAATAATTATTCAGTTATCCTCTCAAAATAAAATATGACTTTATTATAACTTAAGTAAAGTAAGATTGTGTGAGAGTGTGATAGTTCCTCTTTATCAATACTTAATACATTCAAACACCCACAATGAAACCCTAAAGGCAGAAGTACTACATGCTACACAGTTTTTCTTTTCTATATATAGTTGTGATAAATATTATGTATAAATCAGGCCACTGGGAGGTGAAGCAATACGCAATAAAATATAAAAGTCACAATATACTATAAAACATTAATTAAAACTTATACCTGTTTTATACATAGGACTTTCCATTTAGTAGCTTATACTGTAGTTGATCACAATGGGTGAAACCATAAAAAAATAAAGAATGAATATTATATTTCACAGATTAAGAGTAAAAATTTGCTAAATGATTTACCTCAAACTTAAAAATATTTCCAATGTGTTAAAATTACTTTTCCATTATCTTTCATAATGGAACATCACCTATAAATTTCTAAAAGGAAATAACATACAAATACATAAATTTCCCTAGATGCATCAAATACTATTAAAACCATATTTATACAAAGTATACACTGTCATTTTAAAAATTTAAAAAACTAAAATTTTAAAAAATTAAATGTTCAACTATCTGATTTAAAATTTATATATATAATTATGATAATTATAAACTTAATAAAATAATAGTTCTGATTTTAATTAAATGCAAGTTACTGTACTTTGTCCAGTTAACAATGTTTAGAAGCATTCCTTGCAGTCTCACTGTAACCCTAAGTGACAGGTATTACTATACTTAGTTTATGGATGAGGCATTTTTGGGCCAGACAGATAGCACAGTGAATTAAAGTGCCTGCTAAGGCAGACTCAGGGACCAAGTTTCGATTCCCAGCTTGCCATTCTGGCCATGCCCCCAACCCTGGGGACCACTGATACCACAATTGAGACTAGGCGAGGGGGCGGGCACCTGTAATCCCACACTTGGGAGGCTGAAAACAGGAGGATCACTACAAGACCAATCTGTGTAGTGAGACCCTGGAAACCCTGTACTAAGTACATTAAAGATGGGAAAAAAAGAAAAAAATGAATTTAGATTCTTATAAATCCTGGAAACTTTCTATGTAACTAATAAAAGATTACATGTATTACTTCAAAGTCCTTAAAACCACACATATAATTCAAGAATAATTAGAAATATGAAAATTATCACAGTGATATCGATCATTAAAGTAGAAACATTACTTATATACATATATATGTAGTTGAGAATATTCTATATGTATGTATAGAGTAGGAAGAATATATATAAGAAGTTGAGAGATTCATAGCTTAAGTTGTAGATTCAGAAACATCTTTTCTCTCATCTCTATTCAATTCTTTGCTAATTTCATCTTAATATGATGTGTTTATAATCTTCCTTATTATTTTGTATGTCCTTAGAATATTGTTTTAAATCTTTGCATATATTACTTTATATAATCATTAAAATAAGTATGCTTGAAATGAGAACACCAGTTTTCTCTTTAATTTATAGTAATTTTCACTATTGGATAATTAGCTCTACAATCATTTAAGTAGTTCATTGAAAAAATATCATGTATAGTCCTCTTCCTTTCACTGAGAGGTGGTTGAAAAAGAAAGAAAATGTGATGAAGTAACTGAATACTTGTGTATTGTTTTTATTAACTCCAGATTTCAATCTCTCTATCACATTGGCTAATTATGCCATGCAATTTGATTGAAAATAAGCCCAGCATTTCCCTGCCAGAAATTCCCAATAAAATACTACTAAAAATCCAACTGGCAGGCCTTGCCTTATCTATAACTTTCTTTTTAAAAATATTTAATTTATTTTTATTTTTAAAAGAATAAAAAGTAGCAAAAAGAGACATTTGAAATGATACAAAATTTCATTAACTAAAATAATTAGAATTGAACAACAGTTGTTATGTTGTATAACATTGTGTCTTCTTTTTTTTAATCTTTTATTTATTTATTATAAGATCTTGCTACACAGCTTGGACTCCTACCTCAGCCTCCCCAGCACTGGTATTACAGACGTGCACCAGCAAGCCCCAATGCAGTGGCCTGCAAGGCGTGCCCACCATTCTGGGGTCAGCAGGGCATGTGGGGGCGAGTATCTAACCTGGGTCCTTATGCTGACCAAACAAGCATTTAGACCACTGAACTGTCTCCCCAGCCAAACACCATCGCTCTTAATGTTATACCAATGTATGAAAAACATAATTACGTTAAACTTGTTCATGAATATATTTTATAGCTTATTGCAATCTTAAAGAAATTTAAGATTTTAAAAAGGATACACAGCTTTCCTAATTATTATTGTTTTTATTATTTACCATACAAAAATTCCACATGCAGGATAATGAAGTATAAAAGACAAACTAAATCCTCCTGAATCTTCAGTGCAATGTCTTTCTCCCCAACAGTTAAGAGGATAGATTCAGTATTTTAAAACTATTGTTTCATATCAGTTTTAGCTCACAATAAATTTAGGTCACATAGAGTCACATGCACAACTTATTGCTGGTAATTATGATCTTTTCTTTATTTTAGGTAGACATTAGAGGACTGTCCATCACTTTCTTCTCTTTGGAGTCTCATTTGGCCTTCCTTGCAAGCCCAGGACATGTTTGCAGTACATGATGATTATGCTCCTCATGAGGAGTTGGTAACGCACATGGCGCCTCTTGGTTTTGCTTTCCTGCTCTTTCTCTCCACCTCTCTCATCCCTGCTTCCATCTCTTGCTCAATTTCACATTTGCAAAGGCTCTATCTAGCGATTTCCTATCACCTTCTATTTTACTCTTTATTCTGGGTTCAGTTTGTTTTTAGAAATCCAGGTTTTTCTAGAGAATCAAAAGGACACAAATTTCTTAGACTTAGGAACTAAATGGAGAGCCTCTTCTATTTCAGTTTCCCATGAGATATCTCCTGTTCTGGTCATACTTTATTTCTCCTGTTGAGTTGTAGGTAAATATAGCATCAATGTTATGGCTCAGCAAGCAGAATTTGCTACTATTGTGTACACACTATCGTATTCCACATTCAACCTGGGGGAGGGGAGAAGACAGAGAAAGAGAAAGACAGAGACAGAGACACAGAGACAGAGAGATATAGAGACAGAGACAGAAACAGAGAGACAGAGAGATATAGAGAAAGAGACAGAGAGATATAGAGACAGAGACAGAGAGATATAAAGATAGGGACAGAGACAGAGACAGAGACAGAGAGATATAGAGACAGAGACAGAAACAGAGAGACAGAGAGATATGGAGACAGACACAGAGATATAGAGATAGGGACAGAGACAGAGAGACAGAGACAGAGACAAAGACAGAGAGACAGAAAGAGAGACAGTCACAAACAAAATAGAGACAGAATCACAGAGACAGACAGGGACATGTAGGGACAGGAAGAGAAGCTATATATCTATATCTATCTATCTATCTATATATATATGTATATATATATATGCATAAATCCTAATTTAGTAAAAATTCTTGTCTATAGAATAATTTTCTGTAAAGTAAGTACTCTGTGTAAGTACTCAAATTCACAGTTTCTTGTTATTTTTTTCTTAGAAGTGTCTTAATACCACTTCAATGAAATTAGATGAGTTTAATATACATTATTGACTTTAGCATTAGGTATGTGTAGTTACAATTTACTGAAAAGTATTGATTTAAAATCAAGGTTATCCTTTAAAGGTGATCTGTTTCTAGCCACCAGTAACTGTCACAGTCATTATGCATGTCCACAACACACTAGAACTTTGTGCGA
>NDGM011246258.1:2228-15675 GCA_002564305.1 Octomys mimax
GCACCACATGCCAGCCAGCCCCGCCCCCTGGTGGGCTGAGCTGGCCACACACGCAAATAAATACAATTTTAAAAAAACTGGGAAACAAGCTGCGATTTTATTTTGTCTTTTTGAGACAGGGTCTTGTTACGCAGTTCAGGCTGGTCTTGAGCTCACTTTGGAGCCCACGCTGGTCTTCGGCTCGCAGTGATCCTCCTGCCTCAGCCTGCTTAGTGCTGGGAGCCTGGGCTGTGCAGCGATTTTAAGGCCAGCCTCAACACAGGAGACCCTGTCTCAAGAAAATTAAGTAAATATGCACCTTTTTAAAAAAATGCTTGACTATTCTCCTTATCTGCAGATACAAGAAGGCCCTTCTATAAATAGGGAAGGAGACTCTGACATACAAAAATAAATTGAAACCCTCAAAAATATCAAATGACAAATAAGGAGCTGGAGAATCCTTACCATTCTGCATAAGAAATTGTTTTTACAGTGGCAAAGTTTTAGGACTCTGAAATCTAAGAAACGATGGTATGCAATATGAAAAACCCATGATACTAAAGAGTAAAAATATATGATTAAAATTCAAATACAAAGAGGAACCTTGGCATACATAAATCTCTGTATTTCTTCTATTGATTCTTGTATCTTATGTGATTTTCTAGAACTGAATTAAGAGTCAAGTCCTAGAAATCATTTACATATGCTTTAACTATTTCCCCGCATCCGTGGAGCTTCTTTCTACCCAAATGTTTGCTTTGGGGTACAAACCTTTTTTAGTTGATGGAACCCTCTATTTTTTCTGTCGTGCCTGTGCTTTTGCTGTCACCCTCTAAGGCGCACATCCAGGTCAATAGTAAGACTACTTCTGCTATGATTCTTTATCAGGGTTCTATGCTTGCAGATCCTACATTTATGTCTTGTAACCATTTTGAGTGGATCCGTGCAGGTAGCATAGGCGGGAGTTGTTTCACTATTTTACATGGGGATAGCCAATTTCCTGAACATGGCATATTAAGGACTCCTTTCCTCATTGGCTCTTCTTGGTACCCTTAACTAATAATGGTCAGGCAGCTGTTGGTGTCTAGACTTATTCCTGAACTCTCTAGGCTGTGCTGTTGGTCTGTGTATCTATCATTATGCCAGGGTTACAATATTTTCATTCTATTGAGTTGGACACTGGAAATTTATTGTGGGGTTGTGTGTGTGTGTGTGTGTGTGTGTGTGTGTGTGTGTGTTGGTGTCCTATTTTCTTGTAGCCCTGTTTTTTGTTTCCCTGGAGTTCTGCTTCATGTCTGCACATCTCAGATAGTAGTCACCTTGTGGACTCATCACAGACCAACTTCAGTAGAGACAAGCATCGTTGTACTGGGTGGACACATGGCAGCTCCGGCTCTGGGGGAAGCACAGTGGAGCCTATAGCTCCAGGGGGTGCCATGGCTCTGTCCTTGCATCGGAGGGGATCATAGGAGGTGGAGCCTGAGTAGCTCTTCAGCTTGGTCCTGTTTAGCAAGACTGCAGAGATGCTCAATGGGAACAGCTGCTGGCATCCCTGATGATGCGGGCTGCTGGAGTCAGTGCTGAAGGCTGCTGGCCACCTGCTGCCCTTCCTTTTCACATGTAGGGGGAGGTGGCACCTGAGGGTACCCCACTTGACATCGAGCTGTGCCAAACAGTGGAAAGAGTCAACACAGAGGAAATGCTTTATGTGCTTTTCTAGGTTGCTATCTTACTTTCTACATTCTCCTAGCCTGCTGCACACCCTGTATTGTACTCTAGTCTTCTCCTAGGACTATAATGGGCCCAGGGGTAGTGCTTACAGTGTTCTTTTTGTAGGAAGATGTCAACTGTGATGCACTGTTTGCCAGCTTGCTCTAAAAATATCTTCCTGGATATCTTCTCATGTGCATCCATCTATTCAAATAATTTCTTTGCTAGTTAAATACTTCTGTTTAACACTTTCTAATCATTTGTTTAACACTTATTTAAAATGGTAATGTATCCTTTCAAATAATGACAATCATAAAATGTTGAACAGAGGAAATTAACCAGAATAATACTCTCAATGTTGCTACCATCACAACATAAATGTACACCATTATCCCTTCATTTGCAAAAAGGACTTGTACCAAGATTGTCAGAGGTTCAAATCCCTGATACATAATGAGGTGTACTTCTACATAACCTCTGTGTATCCTGTCACTTGCTCAATCATCTCTTGAGCACTTAGAATAGCCAATTCAATGTGAACACCACCTCAATAACTATTAGGCATTGTCATATGTATGTTATGCTGTATTATTTAGGGAATAATTATAAGAAAATGGCAAAGCACATGCTCATTACAGCTGCGATAGTGTTTCCAACTTTTCTATCTGTTGCTGGTTGAATCCATGGATACACAACCCATAGATATGGAGGCTCATTGTCGGTGTTGAAGAGTCCACAGTAAAGAGAATCCCACTGAAGGAGGGTGACTGCATTTTTCTTACTATCATATTGCATGCTTCTCACATCTTCTAATCAACTCATTTTTCATTCAACAAACGGAAAGCTCTTAGGAGTTATGATCACAAAATATGTTGAACGTTTAAATTTTTAAAAACTAACCCAGTAAAACGATGTGCCAGTGACCTCCTAAAAATAGGCCCCCTTGGGTCTTCCTTTGGTCATACTTTCCCATCATTCTTGCAACTCCTGGAAGTCTTATGTCATGAGTGTTTTTAATTGGGTTGTCATGACCCTGTGACGCTTTTAATGGATTCAAAACATTTATGTTCGTAGGCATTTTGACTTTGAGGAACAGCCACAACTTACACAGCACCACATCATCAGTAAATAAGCTTGAGGAGGACGACCAACCCTCAGAATTGTGCAAGTCTATGCTTTGGTCAAATGGCATTCAGCAACAGCAATTACTGTATTTTTTTTCACTGTATTTTTTAATCAGGCCTCATAAGGGCACCTGGAAAAAAGAAATTCCTGAAGGCTCCTTCAGAAAGTGACAAAAACTATATTTGGTTCAATGTGTGCCTGCTACTAAAACTTTTTCTAGTTCTAGAAAGTTCCATTAAATTTAACTGTTTTGCTTTTGCTGCTAGTAATGGCCACCCAGGAACCAACTGTTCGAGCCTCTCACAGCTCCCCCTGACATTTGGGGGTCTCACAGCTCTATTTTTTGACCACACTTGAGCCTCCAGGAGAAAAGGCTGAGCTGAGGTGCCTCATACCTGGCCCATGACAACAGAGAATGCAGTTTGGAGACAGGAAATTACCTGACTGAGTCATTGGCCTGCAGCTGCTATTAGGAAACCAAACATCCACTCCCACCCAGGCCTCATCACAACACAGCGCAAGCTACTACCTGTCATGAGAAAAAGTATTTTATTGGGAATCAGGAGGCATCTCCATGGCAAGACGCTGCTCTTAGGTTGTCTTGTGTGAGACAGGACAGGAATGCTCGGCTCCAGGAAAGATGTGAGAAGCCCGATGTGGCTGATTGGGGAACACACTTCTCTAAAGAGCACAGTGCCTGGGATAGTGAACAGGGTGGTCTGAGGCTCCAGCCCCCATGGGCCTGCTGTGGAGCTGACTGGCTAGGGGTCCAGGATCCTAGGTGGGTTGGCTGGATGGTTTGCACTGGCTCTGTTCAATCTTCCATTCATCAGATGGCTGTGGCACTTGGGCCCAGCCTGCTGCCCACAGGCCATGTGGCTCATCATTCTCTTCTGCTGTGGTAGGAAGCACTCTTTTGGTAGGAGGATCTCTGACTTAGTGCATTTTGGGATGAAAATGCGTTTTGTGGTCTCAATTTCTTCCCCAGGATGCATTCAACAGTGGTCCTGAGCCCCAGACTCCAACACTCCCACTGTCCATGAAGAGTCTGCTGCTTGAGCCTGACCCCCGACTTTGGGTAGTGGCTGTGAGGGGCTTGGCTTTCTCCAGGGATGCTGAATCTGTTCTGCCTTCATTGGGCAAAGTGTGCTGCCAAAGATTCCTTGCACTGTTCCTAGCAGTGCTTTCTGAAGGTGCTGGTTTCCTCTCTGGCAGGAGCAGACTTGCTCCTGATGGTGTTTCTCATTTCCCTCACTGGAGAAGGGGCAATCAGTCCTGTGAACCCCTTCCCTCCTACAAATCTGTCTTCCATCCATCCTAGCTTGGACCTCGCACATCTCACCCTCTTCTCAGGTGGAGCAAACATGTTGCTCTTGCACAACCTTGGCCTCTGGGTTGTGGGCATCCTGGGCTCCTTTTGTTCTGGGTTCATCCTGGCCATGACTAGGAGGTCATATACCTTTGGGGAATTTAATGGGCTTCTCGTGATAATTCTCCTGGGGCTCCCAAAGCCCTTTCCACTCTCAGGCCAGCCAAGCGTGCTGCTCTTGATCTTGAGTGGATACTGGAGTTTAGAGATCCTGAGCTCCTTTGGTACCTGGCTCATCCTGGCCCTCACTGGGAGGTCACCTATCCCTTGACATGATGTGTTGTTACCAGACACTCCTCAAGTCCTGGATGAATGGATCAGAAGAGCCCAGATGTATTCAGTGAGGGACAGTGGTAAGAGCTCTCACCAGTGACAGTCTTTTAGGAGGATCCCAGTGGCTGATCCTGAGTCTTGTCTTTGGACTCTGACTATGTACCCAAGCATGAATCTCCTGAGTCATGAAAAATAGTAATTCTGGGTACCGGGAGGCTTTTACTGGAACCCAGAGATGTGAAACTCCTCAGCCTCTCATTAGGATTTTGGCACACTGACTTCACTCTGGCTTCCCGGGTCATTGCCCAGCCAAAGAGCTTCTGCGCCTCAGTCTCTACTGCCTGCTTGATATGGCTGGCACTTGCGTACAGAGATCTTACATTCATCTCTCCTGCTGACACACTATGGGCAGGGTCTGGGAAGACCACTCCTCTCTCCTGGGACTCAAACCTGCCCATTCTGTGGATTGGACTTGGACCACAGCGGCCTCTGCCAGGCACTGGGTCAGTATGGAGAGCCAGGATCTGCCCTCAGTGCAGTGCATGCGGGGCAGCAAGGTCCAGCTGCTCTGTTTTCCAACGGTGCAGCCTCTGGGGGCCTACATTTGTCACCAGGAAGTCTTTATCTGGTATTTCAATGAGTAACCCATGAGAGGACCCTGTGTTCTGTGAATTGTCAGAGAAGTGCTTGTTCTTTCTCTCCTGTTGTTTTCTGAGACAGTTCACTCGGGACATTTTATTTGCCCAAGTGTAGCCAGCGTTGAACTTATCAGAGGCTGAGGAGGAAGAGGCAGCCTGTGGGCGCAAGGAGGCTTCAGCCTTTCTCGTTTTGAACATGCACATGACTCTGAGGACCTGAAAGGCTAAACCCCAACTGAGCCTCTCCCAGAACCTTTTCTTATGCACTTCCAAAATCTGATGAGGCCCAGGGTCAAGGAAGGAGACCTCCTGGGTATGCTTGCCAAGTGCCTGATCCTTCAAAGGTGGTTAATTCCCAGTTTCCAGGGGGAATATTTGAGTGTCCAGAAGTCACAGGAATGATCTACACTAAGGGTGGAGTGATGTGTAACACCCTTAGGCACTCTGCCCGTAGTCTTCTCATCCTTCCCATCTGCATAGACTCCCACGCCACCTTCTAGGTTCTTTTTCTCTGGACTGCCAAGCAAATCACTTTGAAAGAGTGCCAACCCTTTGCTTAGGGATGCTGCCTCAGAGATGGACTCTATGACATTCATTAGGGAGTTTTATAGACCCCTGGACAGATTTTGGGGGGATCTTTCCTAGGTCATTGCTTGAGTGTTTCCCTAACTGGGATATTTCTGGTTGCCCTAGACAGCTCTTTAGAATCAGCTGCTTTTCTGCAAAATCATGGAGGTCTGCAAGTGCCCACACTTTTCCTTTGCCTGCCTTGTTCCTGGGCCTTTTTCCCCGTCCAGACTTGGTGGAGCTCACACGTGAGTCTTTTTTGAAGGTGTTTCTCCAGCTGTTCCTGGAGCTTAGAGTAGATAACATCCCCTGGGAGTTTGACAAAGGACTTGTTTTTCTGGTTGTCCCCGTGTTCACCAACAGTTTGGCTAATGACTTTCTCCTCTCTTTTGACCACAAGAGCTAGCACTCTAGTTTCTTTTGGCTCCTTTAAAAAAAATTTTGTAGAACTCTAATTGTAGGTGAAATACAATATTTCACCCTCTTTGTAGGTCTAGAAATTTCCTGGACCCCAACTGGAGGTGAATGGCAAGGTATTATTGGGAGAGAAGGAACAGGCCCTTGCATCTGTTTCTGAAATACAGCTGGAGGCTGGGATGAAGCAAAGTTGGAGTCAAAGTTTCACATTAGACCCCGTGGTGGACTAAGGGTCGGTCAGAAAAGAGTTGAGAGACATTAGCTTGACTGTCTGTCTGGACATAATTACAAAGTCCATTGAACAAAATGGGAGAAAACCCTAGTGAGGCACTGGCAATCTGATACTATCCACTGGGGACAAACTTGGTAGAATTGAGAGACCCCAGAAGAGCTGGCTCCCTTTCTGTTGCATGTGGTCCTCCAAGACCTTGGGGTAGAAGAGCTGTAGTGAACCCAGAAGCTGCTCTGCTGCTCTTTGTGTTGCCAGAAGGGTTGTGGAGGGATGGGTTCCTGTTCTTTGCCCAGGGATAGTAACATGTTCCTCAGAGGACACAGGGGATTATCTTGCCTCTCATCATTGGTGGTCTTACAGATCTTCAGTTCTATCTTCCTGGTGATTAGTATTTCCAGAACCTTCTGGACATCAGGATTGAAGAAATGGGAACTCCCATTCTATACTTGGCTATGTGGTGTGGGGGAGGCAGACATGATGCCTCTGGAAATGAGGAGATTAAGACACTTCCCTGGGATTCACCTTTGCTAAACTGAAACCACACAAAGCTCTCAAAGAGCTCCTGACACTGGGAGAGGTCTGAGATTGGACAGGCTGAGTTAAAATAGCCTGAGGGAGCAAGAAGTGAGATTTCTGGGACAGAGGAAGGCAAGGAGCGGTTGTTGGGTTGAGAACAGTTCTGGTGGATAAGCCCCATGGGCATGGCAATGAATCCCACAGAGGAAGAGCCAGGCTGGATTCTGGCTAAGGTGATGGGGAAGCCATGAGCCTAGGAGAATGCGATAGGGGAGAGGAAAGTGAATGTGATGCAGGTGGAAGGTATCCTATATGAAGTGAAGGCTGTGTGGTGAACATGCTCTCAGAGGTGCCTGTGACCCAAGAGAAGCTTCATCTTCAGACCTAATGAAAAAGTTGAGATCAGAGGTGGTAGGTGTTCAGTCGCAGCAGCCTGGATATCCAATAAGGGTGATATGGTGACAAAACTGTCCTCTGAAGGCTGCCTCCTTGGTCTCTGAGCTCCAGCATACACAGGTTAGAAGGCCTTATCCAGGCCATCTCTTAGGATCTGGTAAAAGTTGCTACCATGAAGGAGATTCCCCACGTGGTTGAGGAAGACAAAAGGCACAAGCTGCATCCCACAGCAGACTAGGAAAGGTCAGGCAGGAAGGCACCGACATGCTTCTGGTGGCTCACACCCTGAATCTACAAAGCCTTCGCACCCATGGTGCTGGTCACCCTTCTGCAGGCCCTCCCAAGCCCTCAGCTCACATTACAGCCCATGGTACAGAGGAGACAAAGAGAGATGAGAGAAGTGTCTCACCTAGGTAGAAGTGATGCCAGGTCATCCAAGCCCTCCCTCTCCTCCTAGAAGCTTCTAGGAGCTGGGAAGGGGTGGCAGGAAGCATTACAGTGGTGAAGGCACAGGTCGGGGATTCCAAAGGAGGCTGAGGGTAGTGCCTTTTGGGGGAAACCTAGGAAACTCAACCATGGAGACCACGCAACACTGTCCACAGCTATGCAGCCAGTGGCAGGGATACCAAGTCACACAGAGAAGAACACTTTGTTGTTTACAAGGTGCCCCCACCTCCACCCACCTCCATGTCCTTCATAACCTTCCTGTGAAGGGCAATGGATAGGCCATCTCAAAGGTGGCTGTGCCGCAGTGAAGTGAAGCAGGTGTCTGCAGCTGCCGCTGGAGTTCCCACCATGAAATCAAGGCAGGACTGGCACATACAAACCCACCCGACTCCTGGACAACACCCATCCCCTGGATTTCACCATGTGTTACTGAGAGACGAGAGAGAAAGACAGGACTGGGTCCAATTTTCTCCCTTCTCCCTGGACAATGCTATTGGAGTCTTTGAAGTACCAATAATACTCTGAATGAGCTGCTGCGTTTGTCAAGTGGCTTATGCTCACTTTGTTCGGAAAACACAGAAGGCTTTCTGAGCCAGCCCTCCTGCGCAGATCTTCCAAGAGCACCGTGTCTGTGCTCAGAAAGCACAGGGACCCACAAGTTCAACTCCGCTGCCCAGGAGGATTCTGCTTCCTGATGACACGGGTAATTCTGGGCTCTGTGGGGAGACTCTCAGTCTCAACACTGCCCATAGATCTTGGCGAGAGGAACTTGGCCCATGAAGGGTCGTCGGAGCCAGTGCTCCGGGCCTGCGCTGCTGCAGGGGTCTCCAACTCTGGAGAATCCAGTCCTTGGCCCCTGAGATACACTATTTGATCGCACAGTGTCTCATTTCTCAAAATTAAATCCCTGCCTCAAAAAGAAAAAAACAAAAAAAAAAAAAATGATGTTCTCATCTTGCCTGAGACTTCCCCTGTCAAGTTTTTCTCCCCTTGATTTGGAAAAGCAGTCGAGAGAAGGGGAGAAGAATTAGGCGTTGTTTGGCCTGGCCTGAGGCTCACCTGCATTTCTGGAGCTTTTTTGCATTCTCAGTGGCAGTGGTGCTGGCAATGGAGAATTACCCAGAAGGAAGGGCAGGAGCAGGAAGGAGACCCCTAGCCCGCAGGCGAAGGTGAGGACCATACCCACCCCCCACGCGGTGGAGCTGAGGTTCAGCCATGTGACAATAAAAACCTTCAAAACAGAGAGGAGGTTCTCCGATATCTGAATCGCACTGTTGCCCTTAGGTAATTGAGCCCTAAGAGTGTCCTGGCAGATCAGGGGGAGGCCACAGACCCCCCCCATCACAGAGGTCCACTGCCATCACCACAACCCCCCATGCCTGCAACTCACTCAGGCCCTTTGAGAGGTAGCAAGAATTAGAGGCTCTGCAACTGCCCCTCCCCAATCCCAACCTTTTGGCCCTGATAGGTCTCACCTGCCAGCTGAACCTGCTCAACCTGCACGCGCAAACAGCAGTCTATTTTCTATTCTCTCCCTCTTTCCCTTTGCTACCTCTGAAATCTCACCTGAGCTCCTTCAGTTTTGTGATTTTTGAAAACATTTTGTTTTCTCTGGAATTTCTGTTATTTGACAGGACTGTTTCTTCCCTGACTACTCTGTCCTTGACATCTCTGGCAAGGAGGTCCTACATGAACCTCGCCTGCTGAGACATGAAGGGAAGGGCCTCCGGAGAACACAGCTCCTCTCCTGGGGCTCAGGCCTGCCCATTCTTAGAATTGGACTTGGACCAAGGCTACCTCTGCCAGACGTTGGGACAGTATGGAGGCCCCAGGCTCTGCTCTCAGTGCAGGGCATGTTGGGCCATGAGGTCCTGCTGCTCACTGGTGCAATTGGCAGTCTCTGAGGGCCCACAGCAGTCACCAAAGAGTATCAGGCATCCGACGGGACACTGTGAGAGCACCCTGCATTTTGACAGAAGTACGTATGACTTTTCTTCTTGTGAGGCAGCCTCAGAGATGGGCTCTACATCGTTTATTAGTGGGTTGTCTAGACCCCTGGACAGATCTTTGAGGCCTTTCCTTTGTCCTTGCTTGAGTATTTCCTACCTGGGATATTTCCTGCTACCCTGGCCTGAACCGCAGCTGTATGACCCGGCTGCTGTTCTGTAAAATTATGGAGCTCTGGGAAGGCCCAGAATTTTCCTTTTCATGCTTTGTCCTTGAAAGTTTTCCCTGTACAGAGAACAGAGGACCTTGTGGGGCAGCCCACACCTGAGTCTTTTCTGAAGATGTTTCTCCAGGTGTTTACAAAGTTTAAAGTAGAAAACACCCACTGGGAGCTTGACAGAGGACTTGTTTTCCTGGATCCCCCATGTTCGTCAGTGGGAAGGCTAATAACTCTGATATTTTTGAACACAGAAGCTAACACTCTATTTTTCTTTTGTCTTCTTTAAAAATTTTGTATTAAATGTTTAAGTGTAGGTAAAATAGGATACTTTTTCCCTTCTTCAGGTCTAATTTCCTGGCACCCAGCTGGAGGTGAATGGCAAGGTCTAATTGGGAGAGAACGAACAAGCCCCTGAATCTGTTCCTGAGATACAGATGGCAGCTAGGACAAAGTCAAGGCTGGAGTCGTTTCACATTGGAACCCACGGTGGACCAAGGACCGGTCAGATAAAGTGTTCAGGGATGGGTAATTATACAATCTCATGGATAAGTACCCAGCCCTTTGAAGTCTACCTCTATTTAAAGCTTGAAGATTGGCCAAACTTTCCATCTACCTCTGCTTAAGTCTTTCCCAGGCCGAGTTATAGTGGAAGAGTGATCACTGGGAATTGCTTGTGCTGAGAGGAATCGTTTCCCACAGTTCCAGGAATGAGAACATCTCTTTTTCACTGAGAGTGGGAGAAAGCCTCCATCAATGCTGAAGGACGTCCTCACCATCAAGCTACCAATTCCTCCGTCAGTACAACAGAGGTAATCTGATGGAAGATGGGCGAAGTCTGGTGGAAGATGAGGGCAGCACAATCATGAGAAGACACCCGATCACTTTCGTCATATTGGGTGGGCAAGCATCAAGATTCAAGTCCTCATCACACGCAGAGGGAGAGCACAAAGGCTCCATGCCACGGGCCCCAGGACCAGTTTATATTTCTGAGCATACAGAGAAAGCCATGGCTCAGAAAGCACTCATACATCATGCCTCCTAACACCCAACATCATAAAGATCCACAAGAGAGCAATTGCAGCAGCAAAATCATCATAACATGGCCATCAACTCACACAATTTCAAACTAGTTTTGTGTGAGGCACATGTAGTCATGCAAGCCTGTGGTCCCAGCACTGAGCAGAGGAAAGCAGGAGGTCACTGAAGGCTGGAGGCCACTGCAGGCTCCATAGCTAATTCCAAGCCAACAGGCACTATATAATGAAACTCTGTCACAAAAGAGAATTGTTGTGCCCATGGAAAACCTACTGGAGTTCCTACTTCATTTTCTGACCATGCTGGATCCTCCAGGAGGAAGGGCTGAGCTGAGAGGCCTGACAGCAGGCTTACGGTGTCAGGAAATGCAGCATGGAGACTGGAAGGGACTTGGCTAAATCATAGCCTGGAGCTGCTCCTAGGACAGCCACTCACTCGCCCCTTCCCTGACTCCAGCACAGCTTGGACAGAGGCCACTACCTGTGATGAGAAAAGAACTTTCATGGGAAGCAGCAGATGTCTGAAGAGAAAGACGCTGTCCTTAGCCCACATTAGCTGTGCTGTGTGAGACAGAACAGGACTGCTCAGGAAGGATTTCCCCCAGAACAGGAGTGAGAAGCCCTATAAGACTGACTGGAGGATGCACTTCTCTGAAGAGCAGAGGGCCTGGGCAGTTAACAGGGTGGTCTGAGGCTCCTGCCCCTGTGGGCTTACAGTGCAGCTGACTGGTCAGGGCCCCAGGCTCCCAAGATGGGAAGGCAGGATGGTTTGCCTTGTCTATGTTCAAATGTCCATGCCCAGGGTAGCTATTGTGCTGGAGCCTGCCTTCTGCCACAGGCCACGTTGTTCATCATTCTCTTGTGCCATGGTAAGGAAGAATTGTGATAGGAGCACCTATCTATCTGGGGTCCCCTTTCTACAGTTTTCTTTTTGAGGCAGGAAATGAGTTGTGTAGCCTCAATTTGTCCCCAGAATCCATTCAACAGCCTACGTTGCTCATCATTCTCTTCTGCTGAGGTAGGGAGCACTCTTGTGGTAGGAGGCCCACCTATCACCTAGGGTCCCTTTTCTGGAAATTCTCTTCTGAAGCAGAAAATTCATTGCATGGCCTCATCTTCTCTCCCTCAGCTTCACACTCCCGCTGTCCATGCAAAGTCTGCTGCTTGAGCCTGACCCCCGACTTTCTGTAGTGGCTGCTGGTGGCTTGATTTTCTGCAGGGAATCTGCCTCTCCTCTGTCTGTATTTGGCAAATTGTGCTGCTGACATTTCCTTACTGTGTTTCCGCTGGTGCTTTCTGAGTGTACCGGTTTCTTCTCTGACTGGAGCAGCGACTTGCACTAGATGGTTTTTCTCTTACTTCCTTGACATGAGAAGAGGGAATCAGCCCTGTGCACCCCTTTCCTCCCACAAATCTGTCTTCCTTCATCCTGACTTGGGCCTCTGCAAGTTCGCTCTCTTTTCAGGAGCAGTAAACGTGCTGCTCTTGCTCACCCTTGGCTCCTGGGGTTTGAACATCTGGGGCCCTTTTGTTTCTGGCTCACCCTGGTCCTCACTAAGAGGGTACCTCGTGCTCAGGAAGACAATGGGCTACTAGCAGGCACTCCTGGGGTTCTGGGCAATGGGCCCTAAAGAGCCCAGATGTGTTCTGTGAGGGGCATCTCTGAGGCAGAGAGTTGAAGGACAACCGCAGCTGCAAGGAATGGCAGGACCACCCCACGGGCTGGATATTGAGACTTGGATTTGGACTCTGCGTGTGGATTCAAGCATTAGATTCCTGCTTCCTGCAAAGTAGAAATTCTGAGGGTGGGATGCTTTTATTGGATGCCAAAGACATGAAACTCCTCAGACTCACATTAGGCTTTGAGGAGGTTTCCGTCACCCTGCACCCTTTATCTGTGCCCAGTCCAAGGGCTTCTACTCTTCAGTCTCTACTGCCTGTTTGATATGGCCTGCACTAGTGTGCGAAGATCCTGCACTCATCTTCCCTGCTGACACACGATGTGAAGGCCTCTGGAGACCACAGATGCTCTCCCCTGGGGCTCATGCCTGCCCAATCCCGGTATTGATACGGGACCAAGGCTACCTCCCCCTGGCCTTCAGACAGTACAGGGATACCAGCCTTTGCCCTCACTGCCCTGCATGTGGTGAGAAAAAGTCAGGCTGCTCTCTGGTCCATGGCCACAGTGTTGTAATGTCGTTAGAGAGTTGTCATCAGGTATCTGAATGAGTGCCCAGGGAGAGAACCCTGGAAGCTGACATCAGAAAGAAGTGCTTTCACCTTCTCTCCTGGAGTTTTATGAGATTGCACTCTTGGGAAATTGATATTCTGGCAGGTGGAGTGAGTGTTGGAGATACTTGAGGTAGAGGAGGAAGCAGAAGCCTGAGGAAGCAAGGAGGTTTGAGTCTTTTTTAATTTGAATTGACATATGACCTTGATGATCTTCAGGGCTAAGCCCCAGTTAGGCCTGATCTAGAACCCTTTCATATTTGATTGGGCTCCCAGGATCTAGGAGGGAGATCTCCTGGTTGTCCCTGCCATACTTTTGCTCCTTCAAGGATGATTTATTTCCAGATC
>NDGM011246262.1:4519-14649 GCA_002564305.1 Octomys mimax
TTGAACTCAGATCCTTGCGTTTGCCAGTCAAGCACTTATCCTACTGATCCATCTCCCCGGCCCGAACCTATGTTTTTTAGAGGGGATCTGAGACCATTTATATTGAGACATACTACTCTAAGTTACAGAATGATTCATGCCATGATGTTATTTTTATGTTGTAAATCTCTTTACATCTCCCTTTTAATTAATATTTCACCCTCCTTGATGTGTTTATTCTCTTAGGCCCATTAGCATTGGCCTCACTGTTCAGAATATGCCCTTACTTACATACATCTGGTAGTCCTGGCTTCATAGTCAATAATTTTTTTTAAATACTCTTTGTCATTTAATGTTCTTAGTTATTTCAATTTAAAGTGATCCTTAAACTTCAACATGAATATTAATAGAGACATGAATAAAAAAGGAAATAAATGTCACAAAAATCCTTAATCGCCCACAGCTCACTGTCTGGGTACTGATGGGGAAGACAGAAAAAAGAAAATGGCTAAATGCATGACTGGGTAAAAGAAAACCAAATAAACAACAATTAGGAGAGTAAGATATTCTGGGAACTCAAAGACAATGCAACTAAAAGGCAATGAACCTGTGGTATAGTTCAGTGGCGCAAACCCCTGCCTAGAAAGTTTAGGGTCCTGAGTTCAAGTCCTCATAACAAAAACATTAAAAACATAAAAAAAGATAAAGAAATACAACAGATAATGGATATATTTGAAAAAATTAATTCATGAAATATAGAAATAGGGGCTGCAGTGATAGCTGATAGCTCAGAAGTGTGTCTGTCAGCAATCACATGTTCCTGAGTTCAATCCCTGATAGCCAAATTAAATAAATAAATAATAACTCTAGTTAAACGAAGTGACAAAGACAACGTAAGTTATGAATGCCAAGTTTAGCAAAGACTTAAAGTTTATGAAAATATATCAAATGGAAACCAAAGGTATAAAAATTACTTTAAGTATGGGCAGCAGAAATGACCAATGTGAGGAGAAAGCGTAAGAACTGGAAGATAGGTTGATGCAGAAGACTGTGTACTCAGAGAAACCCGAGAAACAAGAAATCAAGAAAATTGCATTCAACAACTGCAAGGTGACTCAAAGAGTAGTAATAATAGAATTGAAAATAAAATTAGAAGATACCATAGAAGGCATGAAAATATATTTACATAAGTCTTATTATAAAAGTTGCCATATACAGGGAAAACAACTCGACACACAGGTAAATAAGGCACTATAAATCCCTGTTTCCACAATAAAATAAAACAATCCCTACCCAGAAGATCATGGTTAAAATACCAGAAGACCAAAACAAGGCCAGAATTTTGAAGTTATTTGAGAAAAGCAAAAATAACTTGTAAAGACAAACCTTTTAGAATTACAGTAGATTCTTCCTCACAAAATTTAAAGGTCAGGATAGACTGAAGTTTTTCAGGTTGTACAAAAGCAACTTTCAACCTATAGTAGTATACACTGTAAAAATATTTCCCATTTGAATTTCAGAGTGTATTATTTTATTTCTGTTAAAAGATGCCTTCGGAATGTAGACAGAAATTACATTGAATTTTATATGATGTAGTGTGGACCTTTAATATACTAAGTCCTCCAATTTATGAACAGGTTTTTATTACATTTGTTTGTATCTTCTTTAATTTCATTCAACATTATTTTTTATCTTTTATTGTACAAATGTTTCAACACATTAGTAAAGTTTATTGATGTCTTATTTTAACACTGTATGAACAGAATTGTATTCTTAATTTGATTTTCAAATATTTTGTTATTCATACATGGAAATAACTGATTTTATGTGTTTACTTTTATATTATGTAAAGTAATTGAAATTTTTATTATTCCTAACAGGCTTTTTTTTGTAAAATCTAAGGTTATCAACACATACTGTCATGTGGCATGCAAACTGGCAATTTAGTTTCTTGTTTTTCTGCTTGAATGCCTCTTACTTTTTTTTCTCTGACTAGGACTTACAGAACTCTGCTGAAACAAACTACAGAGGGAACAAACCTATTTTTCCTCTTGGAAAACACATTTAGCATCTCATTATTGAATGTGTTGGTGGTGGTGTACTTGTCCTATATGTCATTTATTACATCCAGATAATTTCATTCAACTCCTAGTTCATTAAATGTGTTTACCATGAAGCCATATTAAATTTATCCAAACAATCTTCTGTATATATTGAGACAATCATTTGATTTTTATATCCTTTATGAGTTTAATGTGGTATATCACATTAACATATTACTATAGGTCAAACTGTACTTGCACCCATAGTACAAAACTCTTTTGTCAATATGTATGATTCATTTTATATTTTGTGGCACTGGACTTGCTAGTACCATAATAGAATATCAAATTATTTGCTTAGTAATATATATATATATATATATATATATATATATATAGTTAAAAACAAAAATATTACAGAAGGAAAAGAACCAAGAAATGGAGGGAAGAAAAAAAAGAGAAGGGGAAAGGGATAAAAAATGAATGAAGATGTGTTTTGTACATTTATCAACTCTCTCGATGAATGTAATCTTTCTGTACTGCAACATGTACTAATAACAATTTAAAAATCAGGTAAAATGAAATTGAAGTATCCCACTTTTCTCTGAAGTGAAGAATGTAAGACGTAAGAGTGTTAGAAAAGCTAAAAGAAAACGTAAATGTGACAAGGATTATGGTCTTTATATCTTCATTATTTTCTTGAACACAGTCTTTTCCCAACTCCAGGCCACAGTAACCTAATGATTTGAAGGTGGGAAATAGTGTATACTGTTTCCTTCATATTCATAGGAAATCAGTTGTGACATCACTGTGGCTACCAAAGTCCAAAGTAGCTTAATTCTCTCCTATAAAATGACAACAACTAAATAGAATGTACATCTTCCTCTGATATATTTAATACCATCTCTAGATTACTTATAATATCCAATACAATATAAATGCTATATAAATTGCTGTTTTGTTGTTCATGGAACAATGATAAGAAAAAAATGTTTGTTTATGTTCATTACAGATGCAAATATTTTTTGAAATATTTCAGTCTAAGATTTTTAAATCTCAGTGAACCCACCGATATGTATTATGATTTTATTCTCCTCTCAAAAGCTACTTGATCTTACAGTTACTTACTATTCAACAAGATATAATACATGCAAAAAATAGAGAAAAACAAAATAAACTAACATGCATACAAAACAATGATACATATGCCACAAATCGTGGTCCCACTCGAGCAGTATTATTGCACTTCCCTATTCAATGAATTTTAAGTGCATTTCAAAAATATTTGCAGTCATAGTCAGACATATACCCATATTTTCTTTCATATGTTCCCCAAGTAGAAGATCATCAGTTTGCTCCTTTGTTTCCTATGTAAATTTATAGATCATATCTTCTACATGAAGTTTTTGCTGTCATTTTATTTAATGCCTTTTAATTATTATAGTCAAAATTTTATAAGCACTCTCCTAGCAAAGAATATCAAAATGATTCTGTCTTCTATTAAAAGTATCACTCCAAGGAAAATCACATTCACATGTTGAGAATATACTGGTAGGATAATACTGAGAAGAATTTTCATGTTAAAAAGAATACACACTGAAAATATCTGTCTGTATTGTGAAACTTACCTTTAGGAAGTAATACCTTTTATACTCTCTTCAGCATTGTATAGAAGTGCTAGTTTCCTCAACATGTGTTTTATTAATTTTGCTTCACGTGTTTAACACTCCAATATGTTAAAAATAGTGTCTCATTACTATTTTAATTTGCATATATTTAATTTTGACTGAAGCTATGCCTCTTTTCCTATGTGTATAAGATATTTAAACTTCTTTTCCTATTAATGGCCTGTTCATTTTTATAATTGTGTGGTTTTAGAATTTGTTGATAATTTGAAAGTTAATTTAGGGCTGGNCAGATAGCTCAGCAGAGTAAAGCGCCTGGGCAGAGTGCAGCAGCCGGGGTTTGATCCCCACTGTACCGCGCTCGTCACACCCCCAGGGTGTGCTGAGGCAGCGATTGAGACTGGACGTGGTGGCATGGGCATGCAGTCCTGCCACTTGGGACAGAGAATCACTACGAGTCTGAGCTACATAGTGAGACCCTGTACACCCTGTAGACTCTGTGCTAAATACATTAAAAAAGAAAATTACTTAGTCTCATTTTTTCAGATAACTTCAAAATTCTGTCTCTAAGATAAGATGAAAAAGTAATCTCTCCTGTATTACCTTTTTTATAGAAAAGGAAAACAACTCTCAAAATGTTAATGACTCACATGCTCTTTTATCTAAATAAGGATGGATCTGGCATCTTAATGCTTCCTTGTTCTTTTTGTTTGTATTGCTTCATTTTGTTTATGAAGAAGCTGCACTTCTTTTTGTATGATACCAGTTTTTAATCTTTCCTTTGTTATCATATAAATATAACGAAAATAGCTTCCTGAACATACTTTTTCTTTCACTCTATAGCATTCTTGTGGTTCAGAATATGGAATGTCCTACTAACTTGAACTTCCTATGAGTGTGCGGAGTGTTAATCAGTAATTTCAGTAGGAGCTTCTACTCACTAGCATCACTGGGAAATATTTACAATTTCCCAAAGACTATCTTCGCGGATCACACCTATTCTTACAATAACATCTTCAACATGTCTCTACTAGTACAACGAAGTTCATTTTGTTTTAGTATTTCTTCTTGGAAGATTAATATGCTTACATTGTATTCAATTACATAATGTTCTAAAAATAACTAATTTGGGAATAACTGAGACAATTGACTTATTTTTATTAAAATGAAAATTAACTGGATGTTAATTTTAGACTGATGAATATGGACACATCCAATATAAATCTAAATATAAATCTGGAAGACTGCCATTGGGAAAGGGAAGTGTTATGGCTTATATATAGATGTTCCCCAAAGCCTCATGTGGTCATAGGTGGCCTTTTCAGAGGTGGATGTATCTAGAATATATGATGTTGGGATTAAGATTCTGTGATTACTAAATTATGCCACTGATTGATTTAGCATAGTTATGGGCGTGAATAATGGGAAGGCCTTCCCTTGGTGTGAATGCTACATGACCTTAGATAGACAATGCTCTTATTGCTCAGTTTCTTTATTACTTTTGTTTTGCAGCCTGTTGTGTACCATGAGTATTTCCTGTGCAATGCTCCTCTGCTTTGCATCCAGCCAACAGCGGAATGAAACCTCTACAAACTATGAGATACAATAAATGTCTCCTTCTTCTTCTTTTATGTATTTGGTACAGGGTCTCACTATGCAGCTTGGACTTGTAACAATCCTCCTGTTTGCAGCCTCCCCAGCAGTGGGATTAGAGGTGTGTGTCTCCACAACCAGTCTCGATGCCCTGCTCAATGCACCTATGGTCGGCACACAATGTGGTGCCAGGATTAAACCCATGTACCTCTGCTTGCCTAAGCAGATGTTTGGCCCACTGATCTATCTCGCCGGCCCAATGTTTAGTTTCCTTCTTCAACTTTGAATGTTGGGTGCTATGTCTCAGCAGTGAGAAAAACAACTAAAATATGTAGAGATCTCTACACAGAGACTGTATGCAAGAAGTTAGAATAAAATAAGTTTTCCTTCATTCAGTACTGAAATTAAATACTTTGCATTCTCATCTGTGAATGAAATTAATACTGCTATTATGTTAGTGCTTATTCTCTTCCAGACATAGTGCTAAGCTTTTATAGACATTATCTTATTGAATTTGCACAAGTATTTGTGAGATGAGTATTGTTTTTCTCACTTTGTACATGAGAAAAATGGTGTTCATGAATCTTAATACCAAAAGTCATATAATTAGTATGGGAGAGCCAAGATTTAAATACAAGGCTTCTGATAATAAGTTTCATAAGGATTTTACTGTACTATGTTACCTCTAGATATAAAGCACATGGTCCCAATTTAGGTTATAAAAGAGACAGAAAATTTACAGATATTTGCATGAACAGAAATGGCAAGAACAACCAGATGTGGTGGCATGTGCCTGTAATCCCTGTAGACTGGAGGCTGAAGCAGGAGGATCATTGTAAGTTTGAAGCCAGGCTGGGCTTCAAAGTGAGTACTGAACCTCCTGAACCACCTAGTGAGACCCTGCCTCAAAAAGAAGAAAATAAATAAATAAATAAATGGCAAGAATGGAATTTCACACACACACACACACACACACACACACACACAAGCCTACATCTCTATCTATCTATCTATCATCTATCTGTCTGTCTGTCTGTCTGTCTGTCTGTCTGTCTATCTATCTATCTACTTATGTATTTGTGTTGGTTACTCTTCTCTACATGCTGGGACAAATACCCAACACTCAAAATGAAGGAAAGAAAGGTTTATTGAGTTTACACTTAGGGGAAGTTTCAGTCTATACTCAGCTGGTTCCAAGGCAAAGTGGCACATGAACAAAGAGCCCTTTCATGGTGGCAGCAAAGAGCAAAAGAATGGCAGCAGCTCCTAAAGCTAGCTAGATTCTCTCCCCTCCTTACATTTCAATGCAAATTGCCCATCATAAGGCCAGGGTGTAGCAGTCACACCTGCAAGCACAGCATTGGATCAAGAATCAATCAGAAACTCCAGACATGCCACCCCATGAGTACATGAGTCTTTGCGAGGACACTAGACACAAACCATAACACTATCTATCTATCTGTCTAGCTAGCTAGCTATCCAATTTTAGTGACTTCATGCCCAAATTGGATGAGGTATTCATGTATCTGATTGATAGTGCTCTAGATCACTACAAAACTTTTTCTGTAGAACACAATTACTTTAACTTCATGGTTGTTATTTTTTTAAAGGTTTTATTTTCAAATGATTTTGTAAAATCTTGACTTAAGGAAAGTTAAACGGTTTAGTTACGTTAAGACTTATCCAAGCATTTATCATGCTAATGTACACATTAACTCATGAAGACATGATGGAATGTTCCATACTTCTTAATCTAACTTTTGTTAAGGGTCCCATATATTATAACAAATACTCACATATACTCTGTAAACTACAGACTAATTGGAATCTCAGGTCCCTGCTGACTCACAATTCTGTCAATGGCCATAAAGTCACAAGAAAAACTGCTATGTAACATACCTTTATCTTATACTCTTTCCTTAATCTGTGTTTTTATTGCATATAACCCTATTTGAATTCAAGGTGATATTTGCCATAACAACTTTGATAGGATTATTCATAGTTCCATCCATTAGCTGAAAGTTTGAAGTAGATATGTTTCCCAAATTTAGCTGCACATCAGACTCAACTGGGGTTGCCGTTAAAAATGCAAATTTATGAGACAAACTCCTAGGAATTCTGCTTCTATTTTAATGGGGAATGCTCTAAAAACAATTTTAACAAGCACTCCAGGTGCTCTGAAGCATATGTTTGGTCCATATGTGAACGTTTTGAAAGAGCCAGAGATGAAGAGTCAAAAAAGCCTGTCAGAATACTATATAAGATTACTTCTTAATCCTGTCCATGCATGAATTTCTGGAGATCTACCCGACACCTTGCAAGAACAGTAACTGAGCTGTGGATGTCTCTATAACAAAAGATCTAGACAAAAATCTGATACCGCTGGCCCATGCATGTATGCTTAGAATATATCGACTTAAACGACTTTTGATTCCTTTCAACTATGATATTATGTGCCTTATGAATTGACATGATTTCCGAAAATGTGCTTATAGCATGAAGAAAGCATGCTGTAAAAGATGAGGCTTGTTATAATACCAATCATAAACAATGCTGATGAGACTAATACAGGTACCTTATATTCATATCATCAGTCTGCCAGGAACTACAGACAAACAAGAAGAAGGTCAGAAATGGTAGATCAAGGTGAAAGCATTCTAGCATGTGCAGATGCAAAAAGCTTAAAGGAGCATTGGATTTCATTTAGAGAAGAGCATAATCATGCTTAGACTGGAATATTATTTTGAAATATTGAAAAGGCCAACTTATTAAACACATGTTCGGCTTGCTGAGTAGTATGTTAGCAAAAAAAGTAGCAATATCTAAAATCCAAAGGGGAAAATACAATACTTGTACATCTGTAAGGCCAGACAAAATATTATCCATTTTATGCGTGCTATTTAATTAAATCCTCATAAAAATTAGTAATATATGTAATGTTGAACCATTTTACAGATTAGAAACAGGCTCAGAAAGGGTCAACTTTTTCCTGGTCCTGTGGTTATATGAATAATATGCTAGTCATTAGGACTGCTCACAGAACTTTCATTTGTTCTCCCTTTCAGAAAGTGGTAAGATAATATCTACTGAACTTCTTTGAAGATAATTTTCAAAGCCATTCTTATTAATAAAATTTCCTTGTACTTGAAGTGGTAATAAAAAGCACTCCAAAACAAAGAAGAAATATATATATATATATATATATATATATATATATTCACTGTCCATGAAGACTTAAGAAAAGGCTATGACATCTATGTTTCTATGTTATGTCCTTTGTCTTAGCTGTAAATATTATGTTGCATGAATTCTTGCTCATCAGTAGGACTTTGAAGTTATATGTTACTATAGGGGAACTCACACATTTTGCTGATAAAGCTTTACTTCCACTCACAGTTGAATCTAAATTATTCTACTTTCTGTGTTCTTTCCATGGTAACTTCTCTCCCAGATGACCAATAAGAGCACTGTAGAGACTAAAGAGAGTATCTAATTAGCTCATTCACAGGCTACTTGACAATAGCTTGTTGAAACAACTGTAGATATTTGAATGTTCTACTCCAGTTCTATTATTCTATGACTTCCTTTTTCTGTAAGAGGATAAAGAATTTAAGGGAAGTACTAGTGCATGTGTTTGTCTATATGTGAGCATTATTTTTCCTCACTTTTAGGACTAAGACATAATAAGTTTATGTAGGTTATTCCCAACTCCATTTCAATTGTTCCTTTTTTAATAAAATAGGTATTCTGCCTTACTTCTCTATCATTTATATAATTTGGTTCCAAGTTGCAATAACCTTTTATTGCTAATGACTTCTCTGAGGGTAAACATTTCCATTTTATCTCATTTTCTGATGCATAGTCTATTCATACATTTATTTATAATATTTTTGGTGGGAGTGTTGCACCTTCCTGCAGTTTCTCAAACTTTAGCAGCATCCCAAGATAGAATTTTATGTCATAGTAAGAGTGTAGAATAATTTCTGGCTTCTGGCTTGGGACATTCTTTTCACTATAGTAACTTCTATGTCATCACTGAAGCAAATATGTTAGCAATGACTTCATTAGAGCCAAGATTTGCTATTAACCAAGAATCATTTACCAACTCTTGTTTTCTTGTGCTTTAAATACTCTACATTCTTATACTGAATGTTCCCTGTAATACATCCAATTGCATAGACTATTTTAAAGGCATAAATAATGTGTTCAATTGAAATGTGCAAAGGACAGAAGCAAGAAAATTATACCACACATTATTGACAGTAGCCTTACAGATGGTTGTCAGTACATAAGATGTGGAATGCCTGAAGTCTTCTCCCAAAAAACTTTGGGACCAAATCCAAGAGCAACACCCTTAATACTCTCAAAAGTGAGCAAATATCTATTAGACAAGATCAGTTAACATCACAATAACTTGTCACAATGAATGACAGTATATCCGGCATTATTGAGAAAAGGATACATACTTCATCTCTACCTTGAGGATCTAAGTTCTTTTTACTTGAAAATCAATGTCTTTCATTCTAATAAGAATCATCAGTGTGTAAGTGTATGTTCAGGGATATAGTTACACAGTTGGCAATAGCACTAGTGTGTATTTACTGGTAAGATTCTCCAATAAAACAACTTTCACGGACAGGTGAATAAACTTACATCCAACCCCCAGGTTAAAAAGTATATTATCGCACAAGTAATATAGGAAACACTTGTACAAAATACACTTATCACTATTTAGCCCAGAATTTGCCAAATGTCATTTGCTCATGGCAAATATTTTTAAAGTAATGTCTATTAAAACCATATTGGCAAAAAGGAGGATACAAATGAGTGACCATTTTGTATCTGTATATTCAAAATAGTTAGGATAGATATATAGCTACATTCTCTTAAT